>JAPYYA010000734.1:0-48790 GCA_028533165.1 Leontopithecus rosalia
AATGATGAGTTCGTGTCCTTTGTAGGGACATGGATGAATCTGGAGAACATCATTCTCAGCAAATTGACACAAGAACAGAAAAGGAAACACCGTATATACTCACTCATAGGTGGGTGATGAACAATGAGAACACATGGACACAGGGAAGGGAGCACCACACACTGAGGTCTATTGGGGGAAATAGGGGAGGGACAGTGGGTGGGGGAGCGGGGGAGGGATGGCATGGGGAGAAATGCCAAATATGGGTGAGGGGGCCGAAGGCAGTAAAACACACTGCCACGTGTGTACCTATGCAACTATCTTGCATGTTTTGCACATGTACCACAAAACCTAAAATGCAATAAAAATTAAAAAAAGAAAGGAAAAAAAAAAGAAAATTCCAGGCAAAGCAATTCCAGGAAAGACAAGGCAAGGCAAGGCAAAGCAAGGCAAAGCTAGACAAAGCAAGGCAAAGCCAGGCAAAGCAAGGCAAGGCAGAAAAAAAAAACAACGCAAGTCTAGGCAAGGACATAACAGGCAAAGAAATTCAAGTTAAGGTAATGCAATTTCAGGCAAGGCAATTCCAGGCAAGTCAAGGCAAGGCAATACCAGGCAAAGCAAGACAAGGCATTGGAAGGAAAGGCAATTTTGGGCCAGACAACACCAGGCAAGGCTAGGCAAGGCAATTACAGGCAGGGCAAATCCAGGCAAGGTAATTCCAGGTAAAACAAGCAAGGTAATGCAAGGCAATTCCAGGCAAGGCAATTTAATGCAAGACAATTTTAGAAAATGAAAGGAAAGGAAAGGCAATTCCAGGCAAGGCCAGGCCATTCTTTACACGACAGTTCCTGGCAAGGTAAGGCAATTCCAGGCAAGGCAATTTCAGGCAAGTCAAAACAAGACAAGGAAAGGCAATTCCAAACAAGAAATGGCAAGACAATTTCAGAAAAGGCAAAACAGGGCAATGCAATTCAAGACAATTCCAGCCAAGGCAGTTTCAGGCAAGGCATGATAAGGCAAGACAATTCGAGGCAAGGCCATTCCAGAGAAGGCAAGGCAAGGCAATTCCATGCAAGGCAATTCCATGCAAGGCAATTCCAAGCACAGCAGGGGAAGACAACGCACAGCCAGGCAATTCCAGGCAAGGCAATTGCTGGGAAGGCAGGGCAAGACAAGAAAAGGCCATTCCAGGCAGGTATATTCCAGGTAAGATAAAGAAAGGCAACTCAAGGCAATTCCAGTCAAGGCACAAAAAGGCAAGGCAAGGCAATACCAGGCAAAGTGAGACAAGGCAATGAAAAAAAGGCAATTACTGGCCATACAATTTCAGGCAAGGCAAGGCAATTCCAGGCAAGGCAGGGCAATTCCGGGAATGACAATTTCAGGTAAGGCAAGGCAATGACAGACAAGGCAAGGCAAGGCAAGGCAAGGCAAGGAAATACCAGGCAAAGCAATTTCAAGCAAGACAATGCAAGGCAAGGAAATGCAATTCCAGGCAAGAAAAGGCAAGAAAATTTCAGGCAAGGCAAGGCAATTCCATGAAAGGCAATTCCAGGCAAGACAATTTCAGGCAAGAAAAGGCAACGCAATTCCATGCAAGGCAATTTCAGGCAAGACAAGAAAAATAAGGCAAGGCAATTCCCGCTAAGGAAATTCCAGGCAAGGCAAGGCAATTCCATGCATGGCAATTCCAGGCAAGGCAAGATAAGAAAAGGAAGGCAATTCCCTGCAAGGGAATTCCAGGTAGAAAAAGACAAAACAATTTTAGGCAAGACAAAGTAAGAAAAGGCAATGCAATTCTAGGAAAGACAATTCCAGCCAAGAAAATTTTAGGCAAGGCAAGGAGACAAGGCAAGGCAAGGCAAGGCAAGACAAGGCATGACAATTTCAAGAAGGCAATGCCCACCAAGGCAAGGCAAGACAAGGCAGGAAAATGCAATTCCATGACCAACAATTTCAGGAAAGGTAACGCAAGGCAACTCCAGGCCATGCAATTGCAGGAAAGGCAATTCCAGGCAACAAAAGGCAAGACAATTCCAGGCAAGAAAAGGCAAGGCAAGGGAAGGTAAAACAAGGTAATCTTAGGCAAGGCAATTCCATGCAAGTCAATTCCAGGCAAGGCAATTCTAGGCAAGGACAAATCAAGACAAGGCAATTCTAGGCAAGGCATGGCAAGCAAAGTAATTTGAGGCAAGGCAATGTCAGGCAAGGCAAGCCAATTCCAGGCAATGCAATTCCAAGCAATGCAAGGGAAGACAAGGAATGTCCAGTCAATTTCAGGCAAGGCACCTCCATGAAAGGTAAGACAATGCAAGGCAATTCTAGGCAAGGCATGGCAAGCAGAGTAATTTGAGGCAAGGCAATTTCAGGCAAGGCAAGCCAATTCCAGGCAATGCAATTTCAAGCAAGGCAAGGAAAGACAAGGAATCACCAGGCAATTTCAGGCAAGGCACCTCCATGTAAGGTAAGACAATGCAAGGCAAGGCAAAACAAGGCAATTCCAAGCAAGGCAAGGAAACGCAATTCAAGGCAATTCCAGGCAAGGCAGGCAAGGCAAAGCAATTCAAGGCAAGGCAAGTCAAAGCAAGGCAAGGCATGGCAATTCCAGGCAAGACAATTAAAGCCAAGCCAAGGCAAGGCAGTTAGACGCAAGGCAAGGAAAGGCAATGTTAGGCAATTCCGGGTAAGTCAATTACAGGCAAGGAAAGAAAAGGCAAATCAAATCAAAGCAAGGCAAGGCAAGGCAAAACAATTCCAGACAAATAAAATTCAGAAAAGGCAAGGCAAGGAAAGGAAAGGGAAGGGAAGGCAAGGCAAGAGAAGGAAAGAAAAGGCAATTCAAGAAAAGGCAATTGCAGGAATGGTAATTGCAGGCAAGGCAAGGCACGGCAAGACAAAACAATTCCAGGCAAGGCATGCTAAGGCAAGGCAATTCAAGGCAAGGCAATTATAAGCACAAAGCGGAAGACAAGGCATGGCCAGAAAATTCAAGGCAAGGCAATTTCAGGCAACACAGGTCAAGACAAGACAAAGCAATTTCAGGCAAGGATATTACAGGCAAGGTAAAGAAAGACAACTCAAGGCAATTTTAGGCAAGGCAAGGCAATATCAGAAAAAGAAAGACAAGGCAAGACAAGAAAAGCCAATTTCAGGCAAGGCAGGGAAATTCCAGGCAAGGCAAGGCAATTCTGGGCACAACAATTTCAGGCAAGGCAAGGCAAGGCAAGGCAATGCAAGGCAATTCCTTTCAAGACAGTTTCGGCAGGACAGGACTAGGAAGGCAAGGCAATTCCAGATAAAACAAGGCAAGTCAAGGTAAGAAAATTTCAGGCGAGATAATTCCTGGCAAGGCAATGCAAGGAAAAGCAAGGAAAGCAAGGCAAGACAAATCAAGGCAAAACAAGTCAAGGCAAGTAAATTCCAAGAAAACCAATTCAAGGCAAGGCAATGCAATTGCAAGCAAGGCAATTCTAGTCAAGGCAAGGCAAGGGAAGTCAAAGCAAAACTATTCCAGGCAAGGCAATTTCAGGTAAGGCAAGGCAAGACAATTCCAGGCATAAGAAATTCAGAAAAGACAAGACAATTCCAGGCAAGGCAAGGATAGGCAAAGCAATTTCAGGCAAGGCAATTCCAGGCTAGGCAAGGCAAGGCAAGCTAGGGCTAATGAAGTAAAGGCAATTTTAGAAAACGTTACACAAGTCAAGGCAAGGCAATTTTAGACAAACCAAAACAAGGCAATGCAATGCAAGACAATTGTAGGCAAGGCAAGACAAGGCAATTCCAGGCAAGACAAAACAAAAAAAGCAAGGCAAGAAAGGCAAGACAAGGCAAGAAAGGAAAAGCAAGGCAAGGCAATTGAAGGCAAGGCAATTCGAGGCAAGGAAAAGCGAGTCAAAGCAAGACAATCCCAAACACGGCAAGGGAAGACAAGGCAAGGCAAGGCAATTTCAGGCAAGGCAATTCCAGATAAAGCAAGGCAAGTCAAGGTAAGGAAATTCCAGGCACAGCAAGACAAGGCAAGGCAAGGAAAAGCAAGGCAATGCAAAGAAAGACAAATCAAGGCAAAAAAAGGCAAGTCAAGAAAATTCCAGGCTAACCAATTCAAGGCAGAGCAATGCAATTCCAAGCAAGGCAATTCTAGGCAAGGCAAAGCAAGGCAAGGCAAGGCAATTCCAGGCATAGGAAATTCAGGCAAGACAAGACATTTCCAGGCAAGGCAAGGCAAATCAATTTCAGGCAAGGAAAAGTAAATCCAGGCAAGGCAAATAAGTCCAGGCAAGGCAATTCCAGGCTAAGCAACGCAAGGCAAGGTAGAGTTATTCCAGTCAAGGCAATTTTAGAAAACGCTACACAAGGCAAGGCAACACAATTTGAAGCAAAGCAAAACAAGGCAATGCAATGCAATGCAAGGCAATTTCAGGCAAGCCAAAGCAAAGCAATTCCAGGCAAGGCAATTCCAGGCAAGGCAACACAAGTCAGGGCAAGGCAATTTTAGGCAAGGCAATCCCAGACAAGAAAAGGCAAGGAAGGCAAGGCAATCACAGGCAACACAATTTCAGGCAAGACAATAGAAGGCAATTTTAGGCAAGGCAAGTCCAGGAAAGGCCAGGTAAGACAAGGGAATGCAATTCTAGGCAGGGCAGTTTTAGGCAAATGCAAGCAAAAAAATTCCAGGAAAAGCAAGGAAAGGAGAGGCAAGGCAAGGCAACTCAAAGAAAGGTAATTGCAGGAAAGGCAATTTCAGGCAAGACAAGGCAAGAGCAGTCCGGGAAAAAAATTCCAGGCAAGACAATTCCAGGTAAGGCAAGGCAGGACAATTCCAGGCAAAGCAATTTCAGTCAAGACAAGGCAAGGCATACAAAACAATTCTAGGCAAGGCAATTCCAGGCAAGACAAGGCAAGGCAAACAAAACAATTCCAGGCAAGACAATTCCAGGCAGGGCATGGAAAGGCAAGGCAATTCGAGGCAAGGCAATTCCAGGGAAGAATAGGCAAGGCAAGGAAAGGCAATTCTAGGCGAGGCAATTCCAGGCAAGGCAAGGCAAGCAAAGGCAAGGCGATTCCAGTCAGGGGAATTCCAGGCTAGGCAACGCAAGGCACCAAAAGAAAATTTAAGGCAAGGCATGGCCATTCTTGGCAAGGCAAAAACGGCAAGACAAGAAAAAGCAAGGCAATTCCAGGCAAGAATATTACAGGCAAAAGGAAGAAAGGTAATTCAAGACAATTCCAGGCAAATCAAGGCAAGGCGATACCAGGAAAAGCAAGACAAGGCAATGCAAGGAAAGCCAATTTCAGGGAAGACAAGGCAAGGCAATTCCAGGAACAGCAATTCCATTTAAGGCCAGATGAGGCAATTACATGCAAAAAAATTTCAGGTAAGGCGAGGCAATTCCAGGCAAGGCAATTCCAGGTAAGGCAAGGCAGAACAATTTCTTGCAAGGCAATTCCAGGCAGGACAATGCAAGGCAAACAAAACAATTCCAGGCAAGGCAATTCCAGGCAAGGCATGGTAAGGCAAGACAATTCCAGGTAAGAAAATTCCAGGGAAGGCAAGGCAAGGCAATTTCAGGCAAGGCAATTTCAGGCAAGGCAATTTCAGGCAAGACAAGGGAAGGCAAGGTAATTTCAGGAAAGGTAAGCAAGGCAAGGCAAGGCAATTTCCGGCAAGACAAGACAAGGCAATTTCAGGAAAGACCAGGTAAGGCACGGCAATTCAATTCTAGGCAGGGCAGTTTTAAGCAACAGAAGGCAATGTAAGGCAAGGCAATTCCAGGCAAGGCAAGGCAAGACAAGACAAGGCAATTCAAGGAAAAAAAATTTTAGGCAAGTGAATTTCAGGCAAGGCAAGGGAAGGCAATTTCAGGCAAGGTAATTCCAGGAAAGGAAAGCAAGGCAAGGTAAGGTAAGGCAAGGCAAGTTAAGGAAATTTCAGGCAAGGCAATTCCAGGCAAGGCAAGGCAAAGCATGGCAACGCAAGTCAAGGCAAGTATATTACAGGCAAACCAATTCAAGGCAACACAATGCAATTCCAAGCAAGGCAAATCTAGGCAATACAAGGCAAGGCAAGACAAATCAAGGCAAAACAATTCCAGGCAAGGCAATTCTAGGTTAAAAAAAAAGGGCAAGGCAAAGCAAGGCAAGTCAATTCCAGGCAAAGAAATTTCAGGGAAGACAAGGCAATTACAGAAAAGGCAAGGCAAGGAAAATCAATTTCAGGCAAGGCTAAGCAATTCCAGGCAAAGCAATTCTCGGTGAGGCAAGACCAGGCAAAGTAGGGCAATTCCAGTCACAGCAATTTTAGGAAACGCTAAGAAAGGCAAAGCAAGGCAATTTCAGGCAAGGCAAAACAAGGCAATGCAATGCAAGGCAATTGAAGGCAAGGCAAGGCAATTCTAGGTAAGGCAAGGTAAGTCAGGGGAAGGCAAGGTAACTCAGGGCAAGGCAATTTAATGCAAGGCAATTCCAGGCAAGACAAGACAAGGAAGGCAAAGCAATTCCAGGCAACGAAATTCCAGGCATGACAAGACAAGGCAATTCTAGGCAGTGCAGTTTTAGTCAAGGGAAGGCAATGCAAGGCAAGACAACTCTAGGTAAGGCAAGGCAAGGCAAAGTAAATTGAGGCAAGTCAAATCAAGGCAGGGCAGATCCAGTCAGAGAAATTCCAGACAAGGCAAGGCAAGGCAAGGCAAGGCAAGGCAAGGCAAGACAATTGCAGAAAATCAAGTCAAGGCAAGGCAAGACAAGGCAGGGAAAGAAAAATCCAGGCCAGGCAATTCCAGGTAAGACAAGGCTGGGCAATTCCAGGCAAGGCAATTCCAGGCAAGGCAATTCCATCCAAGGCATGGTAAGGCAAGGCAATTTGAGACAGGGCAATTCCAGGGAAGGCAAGGCAAGAAAATTCCAGGCAAGGCAAGGTAAGGGAATTTCAGGCAAGGCAATTCTAGGCAAGACAAGGGAAGGCAAGGCAAGGAATGGAAATGCAAGGCAAGGCAAATCAAGGCAAATTATGGCAAAGCAATTCCAGATAAGGCAAGGCAAGTAAATTCCTGGATAGGCAATTGCAAGAAAGGCAATTCCAGCCAATGCAAGGCAAGACAATGCAATTAAAGATAAAGTAAGGCAAGGCAATTCCAGAGAAGGCAAATCCAGGCAAGGCAAGGAAAGGCAACTCAAGGTAATTCCAGGCAATGGAAGGCAAGCCTAGGCAATTCCAGGAAAGGCAATTCCAGGTAAGGTGAGGAAAGACAATTTCAGGCAAAGCAATAACCAGGAAGGGTATTCCAGGCAACGCAAGGCAATGCAAGGCAGGGCAAGGCAAGAAAAGGCAATTCCAGACAAGGCAAGGCAATGCCAGACAAGGAAATTCTAGACAACTTAAGGCAAGGCAGGGCAATTCCAGGCGGGGCCATTTTAGGCAAGGCAACAAAAGTCAGAGCAATTGCAGACAAGGCAAGCACTACAATTCTTGGCAGGGCAGTTTTAGGCAATGGAAGGCAATGCAAGGCAAGGCAATTCGAGGCAAGGCAAGGGAATGCAATATCAGTCAAGGCAATGCAAGACAAAGGAAGACAACTCAAGGCAAAGCAAGAAAAGGCAATTCAAATAAAAACAATTACAGTGGCCGGGCGCGGTGGCTCACGCCTGTAATCCCAGCACTTTGGGAGGCCTAGGCAGGTGGACCACGAGGTCAAGAGATCGAGACAATCCTGGTCGAAATGGTGAAACCCCGTCTCTACTAAAGATACAAAAAATTAGTTGGGCATGGTGGTGCGTGCCTGTAATCCCAGCTACTCAGGAGGCTGAGGCAGGAGAATTGCCTGAACCCAGGAGGCGGAGGTTGCGGTGAGCCAAGATCGCGCCATTGCACTCCAGCCTGGGTAACAAGAGCAAAACTCCGTCTCAAAAATAAAAAATTACAGCAAAGGCAATTTCAGGCAAGACAAGGCAGGGAAAGAAAATTCCAGGCAAGAAAATTTCAGGTAAGGCAAGGTAGGGCAAATACAGGTAAGGCAATACAAAGCAAGGCAAGACAAAACAATTCCAGGCAAGGCAAGGTAAGGCAAGGCAATTCGAGCAAGGCAATTCCAGAGAAGGAAAGGCAAGGCAAGAAATTTTATGTAAGGCAAAGCCATTCCAGGCAAGGCAAAACAAGGCAATGCAATGCAAGACAAGACTAGGCAATTCCAGGCAAGGCAATTCCAGGGAAGGCCATTCCAGGCAAAGCAAAACAAGGCATGGCAGAGCAATTCCATGCAAACAATTTCAGGCAAGACAAACAAAGAAAGGCAAAGAAATTCCAGGCAATGAAATTCTATGTAAGGCAATTTTAAGCAAGACAAAACAAGGAAGGCAAGGATATTCCAGGTAAAGCAATTCCAGGCAAGACAAGACTAGGCAATTCCAGGCAAGGCAATTCAAGGCAAGGCATGGTAAGACAAGGCAATGCAATTCTAGGCAGTGCAGTTTAGGCAAGGGAAGGCAATGCAAGACAAGGAAAATTCAGGCAAGGGAAGGAAAGGCAATTCAAAGAAAGGCAAATGCAGAAAAGGCAATTCCAGGCAAAACAAGGAAAGAATAGTAGGGAAAGAAAATTACAGTCAAGGCATTACCAGGTAAGGCAAGGCAGAACAATTACAGGCAACACAATCGCAGGCAAAGCAAGTCAAGGCAAGACCAAACAATTTCAGGCAGGGCAATTTTAGCCAAGGCATGGTAAGGCAAGGCAATTCGAGGCAAGGCAATTCCAGGGAAAACAAGGCAAGGCAATTCAAAGCATGGCAGGGGAGACAAGGCATGTCCAGTTAATTCCAGGCAAGAAAATTGCAGGCAAGGGAGCGAAAGGCAAGGCAAGGCAATTCCAGGCAAGAATATTACAGGTAAGGCAAAAAAACTGAAGGCAATATTAGGCAAGGCATGGTAAGTCAAGGCAAGGCAAAGCAAGGCAAAGCAAGGCAAGGCAAGGTAATACGAGGCAAAGCAAGACAAAGAAATGTATGAAAAGGCAATTTAGGCAAGACACTTTCAAACAACACAAGGCAAGACAATTCCAGACAAGGCAATTCCAGGCAAGGCAAGCAAGGCAAGGCAAGGTAATTCCAGGCAAGAAAATTTCAGGCAAGGCTATTCCATGCAAGACTATTTCAGGAAAGGCAAGGCAAGGTAAGGCATTTCAGGCAAGGCAAGGGAAGGTAAGGCAAAGCAATTTTGTTCACTGCAATTTCAGGTAAGGCAAGGAAAAAATATATTAGGCAAGGCAATTCAAGGCAAGACAAGAAAAGGCAATTCCAAATAAGAAAAGGCAAGACAATTTCATGCAAGGCAATAACAGACAAGACAAGGCAAAGAAGGCAAGAAAATTCCAGCCAAAGGAATTTCAGGCAGGGCAAGGCAATCCCATGCAAGGCAATTCCAGACAAGGAAAGAAAGGATAAGGAAGGCAATTCCAGGCAACGGATTTCCAGGCAAGGCAAGGCAAGACAATTTCAGGCAAGGCAAGATAAGAAATGAAAACGCAATTCTAGGCAAGACAATTCAGGCAAGGCAATCTTAGGCAAGGCAAGGCAAAGCAAGGCAATTCCAGGCAAGAAAAGGCATAGCAAGCAAATTCCAGGCATGGCAATTTCAGGCAAGGCAAGGCAACGCAATTTTATGCAAGGCAGTTTCAGGCAAGAAAAGGAATGCCAAGGCAAGGCAATTCCAGGCAAGGCAATTCCAGGCAACGCAAGGCTAGCAAAAGCAAAGCAATTCCAGGCAAGGCAACTTCATGAAAGACAACTTCAGAAAAGGCAAGGCAAGGCAGTTCAGACAAGGCAAGGGAAGGTAACCCAAGGCAATTCCTGCTAAGGGAAAGCAAGCCAATGCAAGGCAAGGCAAGAAAATTCTAGGAAAAACAATTTCATGCAAAGCAAGGCAAGGCAAAAAAAGGGAATTCCAGGCAAGGAAAGGCAAGACAATTCGAGGCACGGCAAGAAAATTTCATGCAAGGAAATTTCTTGCAGGGGAATTCTAGGCAAAATAATTTCAGGAATGGCAAGGCAAGGCAAGACAATTCCAGGCAAGACAAGACGAAAAAGGCAAGGTAATTCGAGCCAAAAAATTCCAAGCAAGGCAAAGCCATTTCATGCAAAGCAATTCCAGGCAAGGCAAGACAAGAAAAGGAAGGCAATTTCAGGCAAGGGAATTCCAGGCAATGCAAGCCAATACAATTCCAGGAAACTTAAGGTAAGAAAAGGCAATATAATTCTAGGCAAGACAATTCCAGGCAAGGCAATTTTAGGCAAGCCAAGGCAAGGGAAGAAAAGGCAAGGCATGGCAAGGCATGTCAGTGCAAAGCAATTCCTGGAAGACAATTGCAGAAAAGGCAATTGCATTCAAGGCAAGGCAAGGAAAGAAAGGGAACGGCAATTTCAGGAAAGACAATTTCAGGTAAGGCAAGGCAAGGAACTCCCAGGCCATGCAATTCCAGGAAAGGCAAGGCAAGGCAAGGCAATTCCAGGCAAGTCAATTGCAGGCAAGGAAGGCAAGACAAGGGAAGAAAAGGCAAGGTAATTTGCGGCAAGGCAATTCCATGCAAGGCAATTTTAGGCATGGAAGGAAAAGCCAAGACAAAGCAATTCCAGGCAAGGCAAGGCAATTCCAGGCTAGGCAATTCCAGGCAAGGCAAGGTAAGGCAGGGCAATTCAAGGCAGGGCAATTCCAGGCAAGAAAATGCAAGGCAATTCTGGGCAAGAAAATTCCAGGCAAGGCAAGGCAAGCCAAGCCAAGGCAATTTTATTCCTGGCAGTGCAATTCTACACTAAGCAAGACAAGGCAATGCAAAGAAATTTTATGCAAGGCCAGGCAATTTCAGGCAAGACAAGGTGATACCATGTAAGGCAATTCCAGGGATGGCAATTTCAGGCAAGGCACTTTCATGCAAGGCAATTCCAGTAAGACAAGTAAAAAAGGCAACTCCAAGCAAGGGAATTCCACACAAGGCAAGGCAAAAGAATTTTAGGCAAGGCAAGGTAAGAAAAGGCAACGCAATTCTAGGCAAGAGAATTTCAGGCAAGGCAATTTTACACAAGGCAAGGCAAGGCATGGTAAAGCAACTTCTGGAAGTTTATTGCAAAAAGGGCAATTGCAGCCAAGGCAAGGCAAGGCAATGCAAGTCAAAGAAGAAAACGTCAATTTCATAAAACACAATTTCAGGTAAGGCAAGGCAAGGCAATTCCAGGCCATGCAATTCCAGGCAAGGCAGAAGCAAGGCAATTTTATGCAAGTCAATTGCATGCAAGTCAAGGCAAGGGAAGGGAAGGAAAGGCAAAGTAATTCCAGGCAAGGCAATTCTAGGCAAGGAAAGAGAAGGAAATTCCAGGCAAGGCATGGCAAGGCAAGGTAAATCGAGACAAGGCAATTTAAGGCAAGGCAACTCCAAGCAAGGAAAGGGAAGACAAGGCATGGCGAGAAAATTTCTGGTAAGGCAATTTCAGTCAAGGCAAGACAAGGCAAAACAAGGCAATTCCAGGCAAGGCAAGCCATGGGAAGGCAAGGCAAAACAATTCCAAACAAGACAAATCCAGATACGGCAAACAGATACTTGCCTTGCCAAAATAAGGCAAGGCAAGACAATTCCAAACAAAGCAAGGTAATGCAGGACAGTTCCAGGCAGGGCAATTTCAGGCAAGAAAAACAAGGCAATTCTAGGAAAAATAATTTCAAGGAAGGCAAGGCAAGCAAGGACAGTGCAATTACAGGCAGGGAAATTCCAGATTAGCCAAGACCAGGCAACACAAAGAATTTCGAGGCAAGGCAAGGCAATTCCAGTCATGTCAATTTCAGGCAAGAAAAGGCAATTCCAGGCAAGGCAATGCAAATCCATACAGGGTAATTCCAGGCAAGGCAGTTTATAAGCAAGGCAAAGCAAGGAAATTCCACGCAAGGCAATTCCAGACAAGACAAGACAAAAAAGAAAAGGCAATTTCAGGTAAGAAAATTCCAGGAAAGGCAAGGCAATTCCATGCAAGGCAAATCAGGAAAGGCAAGACGAAAAGAAAGGCAATTTCAGACAAGGAAATTCCAGGCAAGGCAAGGCAAAACAGTTGCAGAAAAGGCAAGGTATGAAAAGGCAATGCAATTCTAGGCAAGGCAATTTCAGGCAAGGCAAGGCAAGGCAAGACATAGCAAAGATATTCCTGGAAGTCAACTGAAGGAAAGACAATTGCAACCTAGACAAGGCAAGACGAGGAAGGGAACGGCCATCCCAGGAAAAACATTTTCAGGTAAGGCAAGGCAAGGCAAATCCAGGCCATGCAATTCCAGGCAAGAGAAAGCAATGCAAGGCAAGGCAATTCCAGGCAAGTCAATTGCAGGCAAGTCAAGGCAAGGGAAGGAAAGGAAAGGTAATTCATGGCAAGAAAATTTTAGTCACCGCTATACGAGGGAAGGAAGAACAAGGAAAGACAAGGCAATTCCAGGCAGGGCAGTGCAAGGCAAAGTAAATCGAGGCAAGGCAATTTCAGGCAAGGCAAGGAACTTCCAGGCAAAGAAATCCAATGCTAGGCCAGGGAAGACAAGGCATGGACCGGCAATTTTAGGGGAAACAATGACAGTCAAGGCAAGGCAAGTCAAAGCAAGACAATTTCAGGCAGGGCAATTCCAGGCAGGGCTATTCCAGGCAAGGTAAGGCAAGCAACTCGAGGCAATTCCAGGCAAGGCAAGCAAGGCAAAGGAATTCAAGGCAAGGAAATACAATGCAAGACAAGGCAAGGCAAGACAATTCCAGGAAAGACAATTAAAGCCAAGGCATGGAAAAAAAATAAATTCAACGCAAGGTAAGGCAATGCTAGACAATTCTGGGCAAGTCAATTCCATGCAAAACAAGGCAAGGCAATGCAAAACAATTCCAGACAAGGCAATTACAGATACGACAAGGCAAGACAAGGCAAGACAATTCCAGGCAATGCAGGAAAATTTCAGGCAGAACCATTCCAAGCAAGGTAAGGCAAGGCAAAGCAGGGCCATTCAAGGCAGGGCAGTACCAGGCAAGGCAAAGCAAGGCAATTCTAGGCAAGGGAATTCCAGGAAAGGCAAGGCAAGCCAAGGCAATGCAAATCCAGGCAGGGTAATTCCAGACTAGGCAAGAAAAGGCAATGAAAGAAATTCCAGGCAAGGCAAGGCAATACCAGGCAAGGCAATTTCCGGCAAGTAAAGGCACGGCAAGGCAATACCAGAAAATTCGAGGCAAGGCTAGGCAGTTCAAGGCTAGGCATTTCATGGCTAGGCAATTTCAGGCAAGGCAAGGCAAGGCAATTCCAGGATTGGCAATTCCGGCCAATGCAAGGCAATGTAAGCCAAGACAAGGCAATTCCAGAAAAGACAATTACAGAAAAAAAAAGTCCATGCAAGAAAAGGCAAGGAAATTACGGGAAATATAATTCCAGAAAAGGTAAAGCAAGGCAAGACAATTCCAATCAAGAAAAGGCAAGGCAGTAAAACTTCAGGCATGGCAACTTCAAGCAAGGCAAGGCAAGGCAGAGCAATTCCAGGCAGGGCAAATCAGGGCAAGGTAAAGCAAGGCAATGCAAGGCAAGGCAATTCAAGGCAAGGCAATTTCAGGAAAGGCAAATCTAGAAAAGCAAAGCAAACCAAGGCAAGGCAATTCCAGGCAAGGCAATTTTGGGCAATGCAATTCTATGAAAGACAATTTCAGAAAAGATAAGGCAAGACAAGGCATTTCCTGGCTAGGCAAGGGAATACAAGGCAAGGCACAGCAAGAAAATTCCAGGCAAGACAATACCAGGCAAGACTAGGTAAGGCAAGGAAAGGCGATTCTATGAAAGGTAAGGCCAGACAATTCCAGGCAAGGCAAGGCAATTCCATGAAAGGCAATTTCAGTCAAGGCAATTTCTGGCAAGGCAAAGCAAGGCAATTCCATGAAAGGCAATTCCAGGTAAGACAGGACGAAAAAGGCAGGGCAATTCAAGCCAAGAAAATTTTATGCAAGGCAATGCAATTTCGTGCAAGGCAATTCCAGGCAAGGCAAGACAAGAAAACGGAGACAATTCCAGGCAAGGGAAATCTAGGCAAGGCAAGGTAGAAAAATTTCAGGCAAGGCAAGGCAAGGTATGGAAAGACAATGCCATTTTAGGCAAGGCAATTCCAGGCAAGGCAAATTTAGTAAAGGAAAGGCAAGGCAAGGCATGGCAAAGCAATCCCTGGAAGGCAATTGCAGGAAAGGCAATTGCAGCCAAGGCAAGGCAGGACAAGGAAGGAAACGGCAATTCCAGGGAAGACAATTTTAGGTAAGTCAAGGAAAGGCAATGGCAGGCCATGCAATTTCAAGTAAGGCAAGTAAAGGCAAGACCATGCAATTCCAGGCAAGGCAAGAAAAGGCAAGGTAAGGCAACCACGGGAATGGCAATTCCAGGTAAGACAAGGCAAGGCAAGGCAAGGCAAAAACATTTAAGGGAAAGCAATTCCATTCAAGACAAGACAAGAAAAGGAAAGGCAATTCCAGACAAGGAAAGGCAAGACAATTCCAGGCAAGGCAAGGTAATTCCATGTAAGGCAATTCCAGGGAAGGCAATTTGAGTCAAGGCAAGGCAAGGCAATATCATGCAAGGCAATTCAAGGCAAAATAAGACAAGTAAAGGAAGGCAAATTCAGGCAAGAGAATTTTAGGCAAGGCCAGGCAAAACAATTGCAGGCAAGGTAAGGTAAGAAAAGTCAAGGCAATTCTAGACAAGGCAATTCCAGGCAAGGCAATTTTTGGCATGGCAAGTCAAGGCATTGCAAAGCAATTCCTGGAAGGTAATTGCAGGAAAGGCAATTGCAGCCAAGGAAAGGCAAGGCAAAGAAGGGAGTGGAAATTCCAAAATTAAAAATTCTAGGCAAGGCAAGGCAAGGCAAATTCAAACAAGGCAAGGTCACGCAGGGCAGCTCCAGGCAGAGGAATTCCAGGCAAGACAAGGCAAGGCAGGGCAATTCAAGGCAAGGCAAAGCAAGACAACTCTAGGCACATGAATTCCAGGCAAGGCAAGGCAAGCCAGGGCAATGCAATTACAAGCAGGAAAATTCCAGGCTAGGCAAGACAGGGCAACACAAAGAAATTCCAGGCAAGGCAATACAATTTCATGCAAGGAAATTTTAGTCAAGGCAAAGCAAAGCAATTCCATGCAAGGAAATTCCAGACAAGACCAAACAAAAAAGGCAAGGCAATTCCAGGTAAGGAAATTTAAGGAAAGGAAAGGCAATTTCATGCCAGGCAAATCCAGAAAATGAAAGACAAGAAAAGGAAGGCAATTCCAGGCAAGGGAATTTTGGGCAAGACAAGGCAAAACAATTTCAGGCAAAGCAAAGTATGAAAAGGCAATGCAATTGTAGGCAAGGCAATTTTAAGCAAGGCAAGGCAAGGCTAGACATGGCAAAGAAATTCCTGGAAGGCAATTGCAGCCAAGGCAAGGCAAGACAAGAAAGAAATGGCAATTCCAGGAAAGACAATTCAAGGTGGGGCAAGGCAAGGCAATTCCAGGCCATGCAATTCCAGGCAAGGCAAAGCAAGGTAAGGCAATTTCAGGCAAGTCAATTGCAGGCAAGGCAAGGGAAGGGAAGAAAAGGCAAGGGAAGAAAAGGCAAGGTAATTTGCAGCAAGGCAATTCCATGCAAGGCAATTTCAGGCAAGACAATTCTAGGCAAAGAAGGAGAAGGCAAGACAAGGCAATTCCCTGCAAGGCAATTTCAGGCAAGACAATTCTAGGCAAGGAAGGAGAAGGCAAGACAAGGCAATTCCATGCAAGGCAATTTCAGGCAAGACAATTCTAGGCAAGGGCGGAGAAGGCAAGACAAGGCAATTCCAGACAAGGCATGGCAAGGCAAGGTAAATGAAGGCAAGGAAATTTCAGGCCAGGCAAGGCAATTTCAGTCAAGGCAATTCCATGCTAGGCAAAAGAAAACAAGGCATTGACAGGCAATTTCAGGCAAGGCAATTCCAGTCAAGACAAGGCAAGGCAAAGCAAGGCAATTCCAGGCAAGGCAAGGCAACTCAAAACAATTTCAGGCAATGAAGGCAAGGCAAAGCAATTCAAGGCAACGAAAGCCAAGGCAAGGCAAGGCAATTCTAGTCAAGACAATTAAAGCCAAGGCAAGGCAAAGCAATTAAATGCAAGACAAAACAAGGCAATGCTATGCAATTCTGGACAAGTCCATTCCAGGCAAGGCAAGGCAAGGCAAGGCAAGGCAAAGCAATACAATTGCAGACAAGGCAAATTAAGACACGGCAAGGCAAGGCAAGGCAATTCCAGGCAAGCCAAGACAATGCAGAAAAACTCCAGGTGGGGAAATTCCAAGCAAAGCAAGGCAAGGCAAGGCAGGGCCATTCAAGGCCAGGCAATACCAGGCACTGCAAAGCAAGGCAACTTTAGGCAAGGGAATTCCAAGCAAGAGAAGGCAAATCAAGGCAATGAAATTCAAGGCAGGGCAATTCCAAACTAGGCAAGACAAGGCAATGCAAAAAAATTTCAGGCAAGGCAAGGCAATTCCAGGCAAGGAAATTTACAGCAAGGCAAGGAAATCCCAGAAAATTCAAGGCAAGGCTAGGCAATTAAAGGCTAGGCAATTCCAGGCACGGCATGGAAAGGCAATTTCAGGGTTGGCAATGCAAGGCAATAAAAGCCAAGGCAAAGGAATTCCGGGAAGACAATTCCAGGCAAAACAATCCCAGGCAAGCAAAGAAAAGGCAATGTAAGGCAATTCTGGAAAATTTAATTCCAGGCAAGGTAAAGCAAGGCAAGGCAATTCCAAGCAAGAAAAGGCAAGGCAGTAAAATTCCAGGCATGACAACTTCAGGCAAATCTAGGCAAAGCAGAGCAATTCCAGGCATGGCAATTAAGGGCAGGGCAAGTCTAGGCAATTCAAGGCAAGACAATTCAAGGCAAGGCAAAGCAAGCTAAGGCAAGGCAATTCCAGCAAAGGCAATTCCAGTAAAGGCAAGGCAAACCAAGGCAAGGCAATTCCAGGCACAGCAAGTTCAGGCAGTGCAATTTTATGCAAGACAATTTCAGAAAAGTGAAGGCAAGGCAAGGCAGTTCCGGGCTAGGCCAGGGAACACAAGGCAAGGCCATTCCAGTCATGGCAATTTTAGGTATGGCAAGGCAAGGCAAGGAAGTTCCAGGCAAGGCAATTCCAGGCAAGACTAGGCAAGGCAAGAAAGGCAATTCCACGCAAGGCAAGGCCAGACAATTTCAGGCAAGGCAAGGCTATTCCATCCAAGAAAATTTCAGTCAAGGAAATTTTAGGCAGGGCAAAGCAAGGCAATTCCATGCAAGGCAATTCCAGGCAAGACAGAACAAAAAAGGCAAGGCAATTCAAGCCAAGGAAATTCCATGCAAGGCAAGGCAATTCCATGAAAGACAAGGCAATTCCATGCAAGGCAAGACAAGAAAAGGAAGGCAATTCCAGGCAAGGAAATTCCAGGCGAGGCAAGGTAAAAAATTCGAGGCTAGGCAAGGTATGGAAAGGCAATGAAATTTTAGGCAAGGCAATTCCATGCATGGCAAATTGAGGCAAAGCAAGGCAAGGCAAGGCATGGCAAAGCAATTCCTGGAAGGCAATTGCAAGAACGGCAATTGTAGCCAAGGCAAGGCAAGACAAGGAAGGGAACAGCAACTCCAGGAAAGACAATTTTAGATAAGGCAAGGCAAGGCAATGGCAGGCCATGCAACTTCAGGCAAAGGAATGCAAGGCAAAGCAAGGCAAGGCAAAAAAGGCCAGGGAATGGAATGCAAGGCAAGGCAACCATGGGCACGGCAATTCCAGGTAAGGCAAGTAAAGGCAAGGCAAGGCAAGAAAATTTCAGAGAAGGCAATTCCAGTCAATACAAGGCAAGGAAAGGAAAGGCAATTCCAGGCAAGGAAAGGCAAGACAATTGGTGAAAAGAAATTGTAGGCAAGGCAAGACAAGGAAAGAAAGGCAACTCCAGGCAAGGGAATTCCAAGCAAGACAAGGCAAAATTATTACAGGCAAGGCAAGGTAAGAAAAGCCAATACAATTCTAGGCAAGGCAATTCCAGGTTAGGCAATATTTGGCAAGGCAAGGCAAGGCAAGGCCAAAATTTGTCTAACCTGGAAGGTAATTGCAGGAAATGCAATTGCAACCGAGGCCAGGAAGACAAGGAAGAAAACGGCAATTCCAAAAGAGACAATTCCAGATAAGGCAAGGCAAGGCAATTCCAGGCAAGTGATCGCAGGTAGGTCAAGGTAAGGCAAGGCGAGGAAAGGCAAGGCAAAGCAAGAAAATTCCAGGCAAGTCAATTGCAGGCAAGGCAAGGCAAGGCAGGGAAAGGAAGGCAAACTAATTGAGGCAAGGCAATTCCCGTCAAGGCAAGGCAAGGTAGGGCAATTCAAGGCAAGGCAATTCCAGGCAAGGCAAAGCAAGGAAATTCTAGGCAAGGGAATTCCAGGAAATGCAAGGCCAGCCAGGGCAATGCAATTACAGGCAGGGCAATTTCAGAATAGACAAGACAAGGCAACGCAAAGAAATTCCAGGAAAGGCAAGGCAATTTCAGGAAAGGCAAGGCAAAGCAAGGCAAGGCAATTCCAGTCAAGGCAATGCAATTCCATGCAAGGTAATTTCAGGCAAGGCAATTTCATGCAAGACAACTTCAGAAAAGGCAAGGAAAGGCAATTCCAGGCAAGGCAAGGGAAGGCAAAGCAAGGAAAGGAAAGGCAAGGCAAGGGAAGGCAAGGCAAGTCAATTCCGTACACGGCAATTTCAGTTAAGGCAAGGCATGACAAGGCAAGGCAAGGCAAGGCTATAAAGTTACAGGCAAGAAAATTCCAATCAAGACAAGGCAAGGCAACAAAAAGCAATACCAGCCAAGGAAAGGCAAGACAATTCTAGGCAAGGCAAGGCAACTCCATGCAAGGCAATTCCAGGCAAGGCAATATCAAGCAGGCAAGGCAAGGCAAGGCAAGGCAATTACATGCAAGACAATCCCATGCAATACAAGACAGAAAAGGCAAGACAATTCCAGCCAACAAATTCCAGGCAAGGCAAGGCAATTCCATAATAGCCAATTCCAGGCAAAGCAAGAAAAAAAAAGGAAGACAATGCCAGGAAAGAAAATTTTCAGAAAGGAAAGGCAAAACAATTCCAGGCAAGGCAATGCAATTCTAGGCAAGACAATTCCAGAGTAGGCAATTTTAGGCAAGGCAAGACAAGGCAAGGCAGGGCAAGCAATTTCTGGAAGGCAATTAGAGGAAAGGTAATTGCAGCCAAGGTAAGGTAAGACAAGGAATGAAATGGCAATTTCAGAAAACACAATTCCAGGTAAGGCAAGATGAAGCATTTCCAGGCCATGAAATTCCAGGCAAGGCAAGGATAGGCAATTCAAGGCAAGTCAATTGCAGGCAAGTCAAAACAATGCAAGGGAAAAAAGGCAAGGTAATTTGAGGCAAGGAAATTCCATGCAAGGCAATTCAAAGCAAGGCAATTTTAGGCAAAAAGACAAGGCAAGATAAATCGAGGTAAATCAATTTCAGGCAAGGCAAGGCAATTCCAGGCAAGGAAAGGGAAGACAAGGCAGGTCCAGGCAATTTCAGACAAGGCAATTCTAGTCAAGGCAAGGCAAGGCAAAGCAGGGCAATTCCAGGCAAGGCAGGGCAAGGCAACTCAAGGCAATTCAAGGCAAGGCAGGCAAGGCAAAGAAATTCAAGGCAAGGCAAGGCAAGGCAAGACAATTCCATGCAAGACCATTAAAGCTAAGGAAAGGAAAGGCAATTCCATGCAAGGCAACGCAATTCCATGCAAGGCAACACAAGAAAATGCTAGGCAATTCCAGGTAAGTCAATTTCAGGCAAGGAAAGGCAAGGCACGTCAAGGAAGGACAAGGCAAAACAATTCCAGACAAGGCAAATACAGACACGGCAAGGCAAGGCACAGCAAGGCAATTCCAGGCAAGGCAAGGCAATGCAGGACGATTCCAGGTATGGCAATTCCAGGCAAGGCAGGGCAATTCAAGGCAGGAAAATTTCAGGAAAGGCAGAGCAAGGCAATTCTAGGCAAGGGAATTTCAGGCTAGGCAAGAAAATTTCAGGCAAGGCAAGGCAAGCCAAGGTAATGCAATACTAGGCAGGGCAATTCCAGACTAGGCAAGACAAGGCAACGCAAAGAAACGACTGGCAAGGCAAGACAATTCCAGACAAGGCAATTTCTGGCAAGAAATGGCAAGGCGAGGCAATTTCGGGCAAGAAAAAGCAAGGCAAGGCAATACCAGGTAAGTCAAGGCAAGGCAAGGCAACTCCAAGCTAAGCAATTCCAGCAAAACAAGGCAGCAAAAGCCAAGGCAAGGCAATTCCTGGCAACACAATTCCAGTCAAGGAAATCCCATGCAAGAATAAACAAGGCACTGCAAGGCAATTCTGGGAATTCAATTCCAGGCAAGGGGAGGCAAGACAATTCCAGGCAAGAAAAGGTAAGGCAGTGAAATTCCAGGCAGTGAAATTTTAGTCAAGGCAAGAAAAGGCAGAGCAATTTTAGGCAGAGAAATTCAGGGCAAATCAAGGCAAGAAAAATTTAAGCAAGGCAATTCCAGGCAAGGCAAGGCAGGCCAAGGCAAGGCAATTCCAGGCAAGGCAATTTCAGGCAAAGCAATCCCATGCAAGGCAATTTCTAAAAAAACAAGGTAAGACAAGGCAATTCCAAGCAAGACAAGGGTAGGCAATTCCAGGAAAGTTATTTCCATGCAAAACAAGGCAATTTTATGGACGTAAGTCAAGAAAAGGAAGGCAATTCGAGGCAAGGGAATTCCAGGCAAGGCAAGGTATGAAAAGGCAATGCAGTTTTAGGCAAGGCAATGGCAGGCAAGGCAATTTAAGGCAAGGCAAGGCATGCAAGACATGGCAAATCAATTCCTAGAAGGCAATTGCAGGAAAGGCAATTGCAGTTAAGGCAACGTAAGACAAGAAAGGGAATGGCAATTCCAGGTAAAGCAAGAAAAAGCAATTGCAGGCCATGCAATTCCAGGCAAGGCACAGCAATTCCAGGCAAGTCAATTGCAGGCAAGGCAAGGGAAGGAAAGGTAAAGTAATTAGAGGCAAGCCAATTTTATGCAAGACAATTTCATGCAAGGAATTTCTAAGCAAGAAAAACAAGGCAAGACAAGAATATTCCAGGAAAGGCATGGCAAAACAAGGTAAATCGAGACAAGGCAATTTCAGGCAGGCATGGCAATTCCAAGCAAGGCAATTCCAAGCAAAGCAAGGCAAGGCAAAGTAAGGCAATTCCAGGCAAAGCATTTCAAGGCAAGGCAAGGAAAGGCAACTCAAGGCAATTCCAGGCAAGGCAGAGAAGGCAAGCAATTCAAGGCAAGACAATTAAAGCCAACGCAAGGCAAGGCAATTCCATGCAAGGCAAGATAAGGCAATGCTAGGCAATTCCTGGCAAGTCAATTCCAGGCAAGGCAAGGCAAGGAAAGGAAAGGCACGGCAAGGCAAAGCACGGCAAGGCAAGGCAATGCAGAACAATTTCAGGCAGGGCAATTACAGGCAAGGAAAGGCAAGGAAAGTCAGAGCAATTCAAGGCAGAGAAATTCCAGGCAAGGCAAAGCAAGGCGATTCTAGGCAAGGGAATTCCATTCAAGGCAAGGCAAGCCAAAGAAATGCAATTGCAGGCAGGGCAATTTCAGGCTAGGCGACACATGGCAATGCAAAGAAAGGCAAGGCAAGGCAATTCCAGCAAGGCAATTTCAGGCAAGTCAATTGCAGGCAAGGCAAGGCAAGGCAATGGAAGAAAAGGCAAGGTAATTAGAGGCAAAGCAATGCCATGCAAGGCAATTTCAGGCAAGGAATTTCTAGGCAAGGAACAACAAGGCAAGACAAGGGAATTCCAGGCAAGGCAATTTTAGGCAAGGCAAGGCAATTCCAGGCAAGGCAATTCTAAGAAAACAAGGGAAGACAAAACGTGGTCAGGTAATTTCAGGCAGGTCAATTCCAGTCAAGGTAAAGAAAGGCAAAGCAAGGCAACTCCAGGCAAGGCAGGCAAGGTAAAGCAATTCAAGAGAAGGTAAGACAAGGCAAGAAAAGGCAAGGCAATTCTAGGCAAGACAATTAAAGCCAAAACAAGGCAAGGAAATTCCATGTAAGGCAAGGTAAGGCAATGATAGGCAATTCTGGGCAAGTCAATTCCAGGCAAGACAATGTAAGGCAAAACAATTCCAGACAAGGCAAATCCAGACACGGCAAGGCAAAACAATTCCAGGCAACGCAAGGCAATGCAGGACAAATCCAGGCAGGGCAATTCCAGGCAAGGCAAGGCAAAAGAAATCAGGGCAATTCAAGGCAGGGCTATTCCAGGAAAGCCAAAGCAAGGCAATATTAGGCAAGAAAATTCCAGTCAAGGAAAGGCAAGCCAAGGCAATGCAATGAAAGGTAGGGCAATTCCAGATTAGGTAAGACAAGGTAACACGAGAAATTCCAGGCAAGGAAAGGAAATTTCAGGCAAGGAAAGGAAAGGAAAGGTAATTCCAGGCAATGCAAGGCAATTCCTAGCTAGGCAATTCCAGGTAAGGCAATTAAAGCAAGGCAATTACAGGCAAGGCAATTCCAGACAATGCAAGGCAATGCAAACCAACCCAAGGGAATTCTAGGCAAGGCAATTCCATACAAGAAAAGGCAAGGTAAGGCAAGGCAATTTCAGAAAAGCCAATTTCAGGCAAGGCAAGGCAAGGCAATTCCATGCAAGAAAACGCAAGGCAGTAAAATTCCAGGCAGAAAAATTGCAGGCTAGACAAAGCAAGGCAAGCAATTCCACACAGGGCAATTAAGGGCAAGGTAAGGCAAAGCAATTCTAGGCAAGGCAATTATAGGGAAGGCAAGGCAGGCCAAGGCATAGCAATTCCAGGCAAGGCAAGGCAAGCCAAGGCGAGGCAATTTCAGGCAAAACTATTCCATGGAAGACAATTTCAGAAAAGGCAAGACAAGGCAATTTCAGGCAATGCAGGTTAAGGAAAGGCAAGGCAATTTCGGGCACGGAAATTCCAGTTGAGGCAAGACAAGGCAAGGCAAGACAACGAAATTCCAGGCAAGACTAGGCAAGGCAAGGAAAGGCAATTCCAGGCAAAGAAAGGAAAGACAATTCCAGGTAAGGCAAGGCATTTCCATGAAAGGCAATTCCAGGCAAGGAAATTTCATGAAAGGCAAGACAAGGCAATTCCAAGCAAGGCAATTCCAGGCGAGACAAGACTAAAAAGGCAAGGCAATTCCAGCCAAGGAAATTCCAGGCAAGGCGAGGCAATTATATAGTAAGCAATTCCAGGCAAGTCAAGATAAAAAAGGAAGGCAATTCCAGGCAAGAGAAATCCAGGCAAGGCAAGGCAAAACAATTTCAGGCAAGTCAAGGCAAGAAAAGGAAGTGCAATGCTATGCAAGGCAATTCCAGGCAAGGTAATTTTAGGGAAGACAAGGCAAGGCAAGGCAAGGCAATGCAGGGCAGGGCAAACAATTCCTGGGAGGCAATTGCAGAAAGGCAATTTCAGCCAAGGTAAGGTAAGACAAAAAGGGGATTGAAAATTCCAGGAAAGAAAATTCCAGGTAAGACAAGTAAAGGCAATTCCAGGCCATGAATTTTCAGTCTAGGCAAGGCAAGGCAACGCAATTTCAGGCAAGTAAATTGCAGGCAAGGCAAGGCCAGGGAAGAAAAGGCAAGGTAATTCATGGCAAGGCAGTTCCATGCAAGGCAATTCCAGGCAAGACAATTCTAGACAAGATAAGACAAAGCAAGACAAGGAAATTTCAAGCAAGGCATGGTAAGGCAACGTAAATCAAGGCAAGGCAATTTCAGGCAAGGCAAGGCAATATTTGGCAAGGCAACTCCAAGCAAGGCAGGGGAAAACAAGGCATAACCAGGCAATTTCAGGCAAGGCAATTCCAGTCAAGGCAAGGCAAGGCAAAGCTAGGCAGTTCCATGCAAGGCAACTCAAGGCAATTTCAGGCAAGACAGGCAAGGACAAGCAATTCAAGGCAAGGCAAGACAAGGCAAGGAAAGACAAGGCAATCCCAGGTAAGACAATTAAAGACAAAGCAAGGGAAGGCAATTCCATGCAAGGCAAGGCAAGTCAATGCTATCAATTTTGATTAAGTCAATTCCAGGCAAGGCAAGGCAAGGCAACGCAAGACAAGGCTCAGCAAGGCATGGCAAGGCAAGGCAAAATAATTTCAGACAAGGAAAATCCATACATTGCAATGCAAGGCAAGGCAAGACAGGGCACAGCAGGGCAATTCAGGGCAAATCAAGGTAAGGGAATTCTATGCAAGGCAATTCCAGGCAAGGCAAGGCAGGCCAAAACAAGGCAATTTTAGGCAAGGCAATTTCAGACAAGGCAATCCCATGCAAGACAATTTCAGAATAGGCAAATCAAGGCAAGGCAATTCGAGGAAAGCAAGGGAAGGCAATTCCAGGCAAGGCAAGACAGGCCAAGGCAAAACAATTACAGGCAAGGAAAGATAAGAAAAGGATGGAAATTCCAGGCAAGGTAAAACAAGAAAAGAAAGGCAATTCCAGACAAGGGAATTTCAATCAAGGCAAGGCAAAACAATTTCTGGCAAAGTAAGGTATGAAAAGGCAAAGCAATTTTAGGCAAACCAATCCCAGGCAAGGCAATTTTAGGCAAGGCAAGGTAAGTAAGATATGGCAAAGCAATTCCGGAAAGGCAATTTCAGGAAAGGCAATTGCAGCCAAGGCAAGGTAAGACAAGGTAGGGAATGGCAATCCCAGGAAAGACAATTCCAGGTAAAGCATGGCAAGGCAATTCCAGGCTATGCAATTCCAGGAAAGACAAGGCAAGGCAAGGCAAGGCAATTCCACGCAAGGCAATTCTAGCGAAGTAAAGACTAGGCACGAGAAGGCAATTCCAGGAAAGTCGTGGCAAGAAAAGTTAAACTGAGGCAAGGCAATTTCAGGCAAGGCAAGGCAATTCCAGGAAAGGCAATTCCAAGCAAGACAAGGGAAGACAAGGCATGGACAGGGAATTTCAGGCAAGGCAATTCCAGGCAAGGCAGGCAAGGCAAAGCAATTCAAGTCAAGGCAAGAAAAGGCAATGCAAGGCAAGGCAAGGCAATTCCAGGAAAGACAATTAGAGCCAAAACAAGGCAAGGTAATTCCATGCAAGGCAAGGCAAGGCAATGCTAGGCAATTCTGGGCAAGTCATTCTAGGCAAGGCATGGCAAGGTAAGGCAAGGCAAGCCGGGCAAGGCAAGGCAAAACAACTCCAGACAAGGCAAATGTAGACATGGCACAGCCACGCAAGGAAAGGCAATTCAAGGCAAGGCAAGGTTATGCAGAACAGTTACAAGCAAGGTAAGGCAAGGCAGGGCAATTCAAGGCAGGGAAATTCCAGGCCAGGCAAAGCAAGACAATTCTAGGCAAGTAAATTTCAAACAAGGCAACACAAGCCAAGACAATGCAATTACAGGCAGGGCGATTCCAGACGAGGCAAGACAAGGCAATGCAATGAAATTCCAGGCAAGGCAAGGCAATTCTATGCAAGACAATTTCTGGCAAGGCAAGGCAATTCCAGGCCATGCAATTTTAGGCAAGGCAAGGCAAGGCAATTCAAGGCAAGTCAGCTGCAGGCAAGGCACGGCAAACCAAGGGAAGGAAATGCAAGGTAATATGAAGCAAGGCAATTTCAGGCAAGGCAATTCCACTCAAGGCGAGGAAAGGCAAAGCAAGGCAATTCCTGGCAAGGCAACTCAAGGCAACTCAAGGCAAGACAATTAAAATAAATGAAAGGCAATAAAATTTCATGCAGGGCAAGGCAAAACAATTCCAGTCAGAGCAAGGTATAAAATGGCAATGCAATTTTAGGCAAGGGAATTTCAGGCAAGGCAAGACAAGACAAGGCAAGGTAAAGCAATTCCTGGAAGTCAATTGCAGAAACTGCAATTGCAACCAAGCCAAGGCAAGACAAGGAAGGAAAAGGCAATTTCAGAAAAGACAATTCCAGGTAAGGCAATAAAAGGAAATTGCAGGACATGCAACTCTATGCAAGGCAAAACTAGGCAAGGCAATTGCAAGTCAACTGCAGGCAAGGCAAGGGAAGAAAAGGAAAGGTAATTGGAGGCAAGGCAATTCCATGCAAGGCAATTTTAGGCAAGGAATTTCTAGGCAAAAAAGATAAGGCAATTTCAGGCAAGGCATGATAAGTCCAGGTAAGGCAATTCCAAGAAAAGCAAGGGAAGACAATACATGGATAGGCAATTTCAGGCAAGGCTATTCCAGTTAAGTCAAGGCAAGGCAACTCAAGGCAATTCCAGGCAAGGCAAGCAAGACAAAGCAATTCAATGCAAGGCAAGACAAGGCATGGCAAGGCAAGGCAATTTAAGGCAAGAAAATTAAAGCCAAAGCAAAGCAAGGCAATTTCATGCAATGCAAGGTAAGGCAATGCAAGGCAATTCCGGGCAAGTCAAATTCAGGCAAGGGAAGCCAAGACAAGGCAAGGTAAGGCAAAACAATTCCACACAAGACAAATCCAGACATGACAGGACGAGCAATTCCAGGCAAGGCAAGGCAATGCAGAACAATCCCAGGCAGGAAAATTTCAGGCAAGGCAATGCAAGCCAACTCAGGGATATTTAAGGCAGGGCAATTTTAGGAAAGGAAAAGCAAGGCAATTATAGGCAAGGGAATTCCAGTCAAGGCAAGGGAAGCCCAGGCAATACAATTACATGCAGGGCAATTCCAGAATATACAAGACAAGGCAACGCAAAGAAATTCCAGGCAATGCAAGGCAAGGTAATTCCAGAGTAGGCAATTTCCAGCAATGAAAAGCAACACAAGCCAAGGCAAGGCAGTTCCAGGCAAGGCAATCCCATGCAAGAAAAGGGAAGGCAATACAAGGAAATTCTGAGAAAGTCAATCCCAGGCAAGGCAAGGCAAGAAAAGGCAATTCCAGGCAAGAAAAGGCAACGCCGTGAAATTCCAGGCAGGGCAATTTCAGGCAAGGAAAGGCAAGGCAGAGCAATTCCAGGCAGGGCAATTCAGGGCAAGGCAAGGCAATTATAGGCAAGGCAGTTTCAGTCAAGGCAAGAAAGACCAAGCCAAAGCAATTCCAGGCAAGGGAAGGCAAGCCAAGGCAAGCCAAGGCAAGGCAATTCCATGCAAGACAATTTCAGGAAAGGCAAGGCAATTCCTGGCAAGGCAAGGGAAGGCAATCAGGGAAATTCCAGGCACAGCAATTCCTGTTAAGGCAAGGTGTGGCAAGGCAAGGCAAAGCAAGGAAATTTCAGGCAAGAAAATTTTACTCAAGACAAGGCAAGGCAAGAAAAGCAATACCAGGAAAGGCAAGACAATTCTAGCCAAGGCAAGGAAATTCCATGCAAGACAATTCCAGGCAAGGCAATTTAAGGCAAGACAAGACAAAAAGGCAAGACAATTTCAGCCAAAAAAAATTTCGGGCAAGGCAAGGCAATTCCATACTAGGGAATTCCAGAAAATGCAAGAAAAGAAGAAGAAGGCAATTCCAGTCAAACAAATTTCAGGCAAGGCAAGGCAAAACAATTCCAGGCAAGGCAAGGTAAGAAAAGGCAATGCAATTCTAGGCAAGGCAATTCCAGGCAAGGCAATGCAAGGCAGGGCAAGGCAAGGCAAGGCAATGCAATGCAAGGCAAGGGCAAAGCAATTCCTGGAAGGCAATTTCAGCCAAGGCAAGGTAATACAAGGAAGGAAATGGCAATTCCAGGAAAGACAATTCCAGGTAAGGCAAGCAAGGCAATTCCATGCAATGAAATCCAAGCCAAGGCAAGGTAAAATAAGACAAGGTAAGACAAGGCAATTTCAGGCAAGTGAATTGAAGGCAAGGCAAGGCAAGACAAGGGAAGGAAAGGCAAGTTAATTCGAGGCAAGGCAATTTCATGCAAGGCAATGTCATTCAAGGCAATTCTAGGCAAAAAAAAGACAAGGCAAAACAAGAAAAATTCAGGCAAGCCATCGCAAGCCAAGGTAAATCGAGTCAAGGCAATTTCAGGCAAGGCAAGGCAATTCCAAGCAAGGCAAGGGAAGACAGGGCATTTCCAGGCAATTTCTGCAAAGCAATTCCAGTCAAAGCAAGGCAAGGCAAAGCAAGGAAATTCCAGGCAAGGCAAGGCAAGGCAACTCAAGGCAATTTCTAGCAATGTAGGCAAGGAAAAGCAATTCAAGGCAAGAGAAAACAATGCCAGGCAAGACAAAGCAATTCCAGGCAGTACAATTAAAGCCAAGGCAAGGCAAGGGAATTCCGTGCAGAGCAAGGCAAAAAAATGCTAGTCAATTCCGGGCAAGTCAATTCCAGGCAAGGCACGGTAAGACAAGGCAAGGCAAAGCAAGGGAAAACAATTCCAGACAAGGTAAATCCACAAATGGCAAGGCAAGGAATGGCAAGGCAATGAAGGTACAATCCAGGTATGGCAATTCCAGACAAGGCAAGGCAGAGCAAGCCAGGGAAATTCAAGGCAGGGCCATTCCAGGCAAGGCAAAGCAAGGCAATTCTTGGCAAAAGAATTCCAGGAAAGGCAAGACAAGCCAAGGCAATGAAATTCCAGGCAGGGCAATTCCAGACTAGGCAAGACAAGGCAACGCAAAGAAATTCCAGGCAAGGCAAGGCAATACCAGACAAGGCAATTTCTGGCAAGAAAAGCAAGGAAAGGCAATTCCAGGCAAGGCAAGGTAATACCAGGCAAGGCAAGGCAAGACAATTTCAGGCTAGGCAATTCCAGGCAACACAAGGCAATGCAAGCCAAAGCAAGGCAATTCCAGGCAAGACAATTCCAGGCAAGGCAATCCCATGCAAGAAAAGGCAAGGCAATATAAGGAAATTTCAAAAAATTCAATTCCAGGTAAGGCATGGCAAGGAAATTCCAGGCTAGAAAAGGCAAGGCAGTGAAATTCCAGGCAGGGGAATTTCAGGTAAGGAAAGGCAAGGCAGAGCAATTACAGGCAGGGCACTTCAGGGTCAATCAAGGCAAGGCAATTCTAGGCAAGATAATTACAATCAAGGCAAGGCAGGCCAAGGCAAGGCAATTCCAGGCAAGGCAGTCCCATGCAAGACAATTTCAGAAAAGTCAAGGCAAGGCAAGGTAATTCCAGGCAAGGCAAGGGAAAGCAATTCCAGGCAATGTAATTTCAGCCAAGGCTAGACAGGCCAAAGCAAGGCAATTTCAGAGAAGGAAGACAAGTAAAAGAAGGCAATTCCAGACAAGGGAATTTCAGGCAAGGCAAAGCAAAACAATTCCAGTCAAGGCATGGTATAAAAAGGCAATTCAAATTTAGGTAAGGTAATCCCAGGCAAGGAAATTTTAGGCAAGGCAAGGAAATTTTAGGCAAGGCAAGGAAATTTTAGGCAAGGCAAGGCATGGCATGCAAGACATAGCAAAGCAATTCCTAGAAGGCAATTGTGGGAAAGACAATTGCAGTTAAGGCAAGGCAAGACAAGGAAGGGAATGGCAATTCCAGGAAAGGCACAGGAAGGCAATTGCAGGCCATTCAATTCCAAGCAAGGCAAGGCATGGCAAGGCAAGGCAATTCCAGGCAAGTCAATTGCAGGCAAGGCAAGGCAAGGAAAGAGAAGGAAAGGAAAGGTAATGCGAGGAAAGGTAATTCCATGCCAGGCAATTTCAGTCAATAAATTTATAGGCAGAAAACGACAAGGAAAGACAAGACAATTCCAGGCAAGGCATGGCAAGGCAAGGTAAATCGAGGCAAGGCAATTTCAGGCAAAGCAAGGCAATTCCAAGCTAAGCAAGGTAAGACAAGACATGGCCAGGCAATTTCAGGCAAGGCAATTACAGTCAAGGCAATGCAAAATAAAGCAATGCAACTTCAGGCAAGGCAAGGCAAGGCAAGGCAACTCAAGACAATTCCAGGCAAAGCAGGTAAGGCAAGGCAATTAAAGGCAAGGCAAGACAAAACAATGCAATGCAAGGCAATTCCAGGCAAGACAAGGTAAGGCAATGCAGAACAATTCCAGGCAGGGCAATTCCAGGCAAGGAAAGGCAAGGTAAGTCAGAACAATTCAAGGCAAGGCAATTCCAGGAAAGGCAAAGCAAGGCAATTCTAGGCAAGGGAAGTCCAATGAAGGCAAGGGAAGCCAAGGCAATGCAATTCCAGGAAGAGCTTTTTCAGACTAGGCAAGGAAAGGCAATGCAATGGAATTCCAGGCAAAGCAAGGCAATTCCAGCAAGACAATTTCAGGCAAGGAAAGACAAGGAAAGGTAATTCCAGGCAAGGCAAGGCAATGGAAGGGAATTCCAGGCTAGGAAATACCAGGCCAGGAAAGGTAAGGCAATTCCAGGCAACGCAAGACAATGCAAGCCAAATAAAGGCAATTCCAGCCAAGATAATTCCAGGCAAGGCAATTCCAGGCAAGGCAATCCACTGCAAGAAAAGTCAAGGCAGTTTCTGGGAAGTCAATTCCACGCTAGGCAAGGCAAGACACGGCAATTCCACGTATAAAAAGGCAAGGCAGTGAAATTCCAGACAGAACAATTTCAGGCAAGGCAAGGCAAGGCAAACAATTCAAGACAGGGCAATTCAGAACAATGCAAGGCAAGGCAATTCTAAGCAAGGCAATTCAGGCAAGCAATTCCAGACAAGGAAAGGTATGGAAAGGCAATGCAATTTTAGGCAAGGCAATTCCATGAAAGGCAATTTTAGGCAAGGTAAGGCAAGGCAAGGCATGGCAACGCAATTCCTGGAAGGCAAAGGCAGCCAAGGCAAGGCAAGACAAGAAAGGGAACAGCAATTCCAGGTAAGGCAAAAAAGGCAATTGCAGACCATGCAATTCCAGGCAAGGCAAGGCAATTTCAGGCAAGCCAATTACAGGCAAGGCAAGGCAAGCCAAGACAAGGGAAGAAAAGGCAAGGTAATTCGAGGCACGGCAATTCCATGCAAGGCAATTCCAGACAAGGCAAGGAAAGGAAAGGTAAAATAAGGTAAGGCAATTTTAGGCAGGGCATGGCAATTCCAGGCAAGGCAATACCAAGCAAGGCAAGGGAAGACAAGTCATGGACGGGTAATTCTAAGAAAGGCAATTCCAGTCAACGCAAGACAAGGCAAAGCAAGTCAATTCCAGCAAGGTGAGGCAAGGCCACTCAAAGAAATTCCAGGCAAGACAAGGCAAGGCAAGAAAAGTCAATTCCAGGCCAAGGAAAGCAAGAAAAGTTCAGGCAAGGCAAGGTAATTTCACACAGGGCAATTCCGGGCAAGGCAATTACATGCAAGGCAATTCCAGGCAATACAAGACAAAAGTATAAGGCAAGTCCAGCCAAGGAAATCTCAGGCAAAGCAAGGTAATTCCATGCATGGCAATTCCAGGCAAAACAAGACAGAAAAGAAAGGGAATTCCAGGCAATTCAAGGCAACACAATTCCAGGCAAGGTAAGGTATAAAAAGGCAATACAATTTTAAGCAAGGCAATTTCAGGCAAGGCAAATTTAGGCAAGGCAAGGAAAGGCAAGACATGGCAAAGCAATTCCTGGAAGGCAATTGCAGAAAAGGCAATTGCAGCCTAGGAAAGGCAAGGCAAGGAGGGAAAAGGCAATTCCAGGAAAGTCAATTGCAGCCTAGACAAGGTAAGACAAGGAAAGGTATGGCAAATCCAGAATAGACAATTCCAGCTAAACCAAGGCCAGGCAATTCCAGGGCATGCAATTTCAGGCAAGGCAAGCCAAGGAAAGGCAAGAAAAGGCAAGGTAAGGCAAAAGAATAAAAGGCAAGGTAACTGAAGGCAGGGCAATTCCATACAAGGCAAATACAGGCAAGGAAATTCCAGGCAAGAAAATACAGGGCAAGAGAAGGCAATTCCAGGCAAGGCATGGCAGTTTCAGGCAAGGCAATTCCATTCAAGGCAAGGCAAGTCAAAGAAAAGCAATTCAGGAAAGACAATTCCAGGCACGACAAGGCAAGGCAATGTAAGGCAAGGCAGGCAAGGCAAAGCAATTCAAGGCAAGGCAAGACAAAGCAACGCAAGGAAATTCCAGGCATAACAATTAAATCCAATAAAAGGTAAGGCAATTCCATGCAAGCCAAGGCAAGACAGTGCTAGGTAATTCTGGGTAAATCAACTCCAGGCAAGGCAAGGCAAGGCAAAGCAAGGCAAGACAAGGAAGAATAGTTCTAGACAAGGCAAATTCAGACAGGGCAAAGCAAGGCAAGGCAAGGCAATTCCTGGCAAGGCAAGGCCAGGCAAGACAAGGCAAAGCAATTTCAGGCAAGGCAAGGTAAAGCAATTCCAGGCTAGACAATTGCAGGCAAGGCAACACCATGCAAGTAAAGGCAAGCAATGCAAGGTAATTCTGAGAAAGTCAATTCCAGGCAAGGCAAGGCAAGAAAATTCCAACAAGAAAAGGCAAGGCAGTGAAATTTTAGGCAGGGCAATTTTAGGCAAGGCAAGACAAGGCAGAACAATTCCAGGCAGGGCAATTCAGGGCAGGGAAAGGCAAGAAAATTTTAGGAAAGGCGATTCCACGTAAGGTAAGGCAGGCCAAGGCAAGGCAATTCCAGGCAAACCAATTCCAGGAAACGCAAGGCAAGCCAAAGCAAGCAATTTCAGGCAAGGCAATTTTAGACAAGGCAATTTTATGCAAGACAATTTCAAAGAAAGGCGAGGCAAAGCAAGGCAATTCCAGTCAAGGCAAAAGAAAACAAGGCAGGGCAATTTCAGGCACGGCAATTCCAGTTAAGGCAAGGCAAACCAAGGCAAGGCAAGAAAGGGAAATTCCAGGCAAGCCAATATTAGGCAAGACAAGGCAAGGCAAGGAAAGGCAATTCCAGGCAAGAAAAGTAAAGACCATTTCAGGCATGGCAAGGCAAATAATTTCAAGGAAATTCAAGGCAAAACAATTTTAGGCAAAGCAAGGCAAGGCAATTTTATACAAGGCAATTCAAGGCAAGACAAGACAAAAAAGGCAAGGCAATTAAAGCCAAGGAAATTCCAGACAACGCAAAGCAATTCCATGCAAGGCAATTCCAGGCAAGACAAGACAAGAAAAAAAGTCAATTCCAGGCAAGAAAAGGCAAAACAACTCCAGGCAAGGCAAGGTAAGAAAAGGCAACGCAATTCTAGGCAAGACAATTCCAGGCAAGGCAATTTTAGGCAAGGTAAGGCAACACAATGCAAGGCAGGGTAAGGCAAGTCAGGGCAAAGCAATTACTGGAAAGGAATTTCAGGAAAGGCAACTGCAGCCAAGACAAGGAAGGGAACAGCAATTCCAGGAAAGACAATTCCAGGTAATGCAAGGCAAGAAAATTCCAGACCATGCAATTCCAGGCAAGGGAAGGCAAGGGAAGAAAATTTCAGGCAAGTCAATTGTACACAAGGCAAGGCAAGGGAAGGAAAGAAAAGGCAAGGTAATTCGTAGCAAGGCAGTTTTATGCAAGGCATTTTCAGGCAAGGCAATTCTAGGCAAGGAAAGACAAGGCAATTCCATGCAAGAGAAGGCAAGTAAATGCTAGGCAATTCCAGGCAAGTCAATTTCACACAAAGAAGGAAAGGCAAGGAAAAGCAAGGGAAGGCAAAACAGTTCCAAATAAGGAAAATCTAGACACAGCAAGGCAAGGCAAGGCGTGGCAATCCAGGACAATACCAGGCAGGGCAATTCCAGGCAAAGCAAGGCAAGACAAGGCAGGGCATTCAAGGCACAGCAATTCCAGGCAATGTAAAGCAAGAAAATTCTAGACAAGAGAATTCCAGGCAAGGCAAGGCAAGTGAAAGCTTTGCAATTCCAGGCAGGGCAATTCCAGACTAGGCAAGGGAAGGCAATTTCCGGAAAGGCAATTTTTGGCTAAGAAAGGCAAGGCAAGAAAATTTCAGGCAAATAAGAAAAGACAAGGCAATTTCAGGCTAGGCAATTCCAAGGAAGGCAAGTCAAGGCAATTTCAAGCTAAGCAATTTTAGGCAACGCAAGGCAACGCAAGCCAAGGCAAGAAAATTCTAGGCAAGACAATTCCAGCCAAGGCAATCCCATGCAAGAAAAAGCAAGGCATTGCAAGTAAATTCCAGGAAAGTCAATTCCACGCAAGGCCAGACAAGGCAAGGCTATTCCAGGCAAGAAAAGGCAAGGCAGTGAAATTCCAGGCAGGGCAATTTCAGGCAATAGGCAGAGAAAATCCAGGAAGGCAAGGCAATTCCAGACAATGCAAGGCAAGCCAAGGTAAGGCAATTCCAGCAAGGCAATTTTAGGTAAGGCTATTTCATAAAAGAAAATTTCAGAAAACCCAAGGCAAAGCAAGACAATCTTAGGCAAGGCAAGGTAAGGCAAGGCAAGGCAATTTCAGGCATGGCAATTCCAGGTAAGGCAAGGCAATTCCAGGCAAGACAAGTAAAGGCAAGGGAGGTCAATTCCAGGCAAGAAAAGGCAAGAAAATTGCAGGCAAGGCAAGACAATTAAATGCACGGCAATTCCAGGAAAGGCAATTTCAGGCAAGGCATAGCAAAACAATTCTATGCAAGGCAATTCCAGGCAATACAAGACAAAAAAAGTAAGGCAATTCCATCCAAAGAAATTCCAGGCAAGGCAAGGCAATTCCAGGTAAAGCAATAAAAGAAAAAGCAATCAAATTCCAGGCAAGCCAGTTTCAGGCAAGACAAGGCAAGGAAAGGAAAGGCAATTCCAAACAAGGAAAGGCAAGACAATTCCAGGCAAGGCAAGGCAAATCCATGAAATGCAATTCCAGGCAAGACAAGACAAAAAAGTCAAGGCAATTCTATCCAAGGCAATTCCAGGCAAGGCAAGGTAATTCCATGCAAGGCAATTTCAGGCAATGCAAGATAAGAAAATAAAGGCAATTCCAGGAAAGGTTATTCCAGGAATGACAATTAAAGGCAAGGCAATACTATGCAATGCAAGGCAAGGCAATGCTAGGAAATACCAGGCAAGTCAACTCCAGGGAAGGCAAGGCAAGGCAAAACAAGGCAATGAAAGGAAAAGCAAGAAAAGGCAAAACAATTTCAAACAAGGCAAATCCAGACACGGCAAGGCAAGGCAAAGCAAGGCAATTTCAGGCAAGGCAAGGCAATGAAGGACAATTCCAGGCTGGGCAATTCCAGGCAAGGCAAGGCAAGGCAAGGCAAAGCAGGACAATTCAAGGCAGGACAATTCCAGGTAAGAGAAAGCAAGGCAATTATAGGCAAGGGAACTCCAGATAAAGCAAGGTAAGCCAAGGCATTGCAATTCCAGGCAGAGCAATTTCAGACTAGGCAAGACAAGGCAACGGAAAGAAACTTTAGGCAAGGCAAGGAAATTCCAGGCAAGGAAATTTCTGGAAAGGAAATGCAAGACAAGGCTATTCCAGGCAAGGCAATTCCAGGCAAGGCAAGGCAAGGTAATTAAAGGCTATGCAATTTCAGGCAAGGCAAGGCAAGGCAATTTTGTGCAAGGCAATTCCAGGCAAGGAAAGACAAGAAAAGGACGGCAATTTTACCCAAGGGAATTCCAGACATGTCAAGGGAACACAATTCCAGGCAAGGCAAGGTAAGAAAAGGCAATGCAATCCTAAGCAAGACAATTCACACCAAGGAAATTTTAGGCAAGGCAAGGTAAGGCAAGGCAAAGCACTGCAAGTCAGGGCAAAGCAATTCCTGAAAGGCAATAGCAGAAAAGGCAATTGCAGCCAAGGCAAGGCAAAACAAGGAAGGGAACGGCAATTCTAGGAAAGACAATTCCAGGTAAGGCAAGGCAAGAAAATTCCAGGCCGTGCAATTCAGGCAAGGCAAGGCAATTTCAGGCAAGTCAATTGCAGGCAAGACAAGGCAAGGCAAGGTAAGAAAAAGCAAGGTAATTCGAGACAAGGCAATTTCATGCAAGAAAATTTCAGGAAAGGCAATTCTAGGCAAGAAAAACCCAAGTCAAGACAAGGCAACTTCAAGCAAGCATGGCAAGGAAAGGAAAATCGAGGCAAGGCAATTTCAGGCAAGGCAATGAAATTCCAGGAAAGGCAATTCCAAGCAAGGCAGGGGAAGACAAGACATGATCAGGCAATTTCAGGCATGGCAATTCCAGTTAAGGCAAAGCAAAACTAAGAAAGGCAATTCCAGGCAAGGCAATATAAGGCAAGGCAAGGCAACTCAAGCCCATTTCAGGCATGGCAGGCAAGGCAAAGCAATTCAAGGCAAGGCAACACAAGGAGAGGCAAGGCAAGGGAATTCCAGGGAAGACAATTAAAGCAAAGACAAGGTAAGGCAATGCCATGCAAGACAACGCAAGGCAATGGTAGGCAATTCCGGGCAAGTCAATTTCAGGCAAGGCAAACAATACCAGACAAGGCAAATTTAGACACGGCAAGGCAATTCCATACAAGGCAATTCCAGGCAAGGCAATGCAATGCAAAACAATTCCAGGCAGGGCAATTCCAAACAAAGCAAGGCAAGGCAAAGCAGGGCAATTCAAGGAAGGGCAATTCCAAGCAAGGCAAACAAGGCAATTCTAGACAATAATATTCCTGGCAAGGCAAGGCAAGCCAAGGCAATGCAATTTCAGGCAGGGAAATTCCAGACTAGGCAAGGCAAGGCAACACAAAGAAATTCCAGGCAATGCAAGGTAATTCATGGCAAAGCAATTTCCAGCAGGGAAAGGCAAGGCAAGGCAATTTCAGGCAAGGCAAGGCAATTCCAGGCTAGGCAAATCCAGGAAACGCAAGGCAATTCAATCCAAGGTAAAAAAATTTTCAGGAAAGACAATTCCAGGCAAGGCAACCTCACGCAAGGACAATCAAGGCAATGCAAGGCAATTCTGGGAAAGTCAATTCCAGGCAAAGCAAGGCAAGATAAGAAAATTCCAGGCAAGAAAAGGCAAGACAGTGAAATTCCAGGCCGGGCAATTTCAGGCAAGGCAAAGAAAGGTTGAGAAATTTCAAGCAGGAGGAAGACAAGGCAAAGCAATTCTAGGCAAGGCAATGTCATGCAAGGCAAAGCAAGCAAAGCAATGCAATTCCAGGCAAGGCACTTCCAGGCAAGGCAAGGCAAGCCAAGACAAGGCAATTTCAGGCAAGACAATTTCAGGGAAAACAATTCTATGCAAGACAATTTTAGAAAAGGTAAGAAAAGGAAAGGCAAATCCAGGCAAAGCAAGAAAAGACAGGGCATGAAAATTACAGGCATGGCTATTCCAGGTAAGGCAAGTCAAGGTAAGGCAAGGTAATTCCAGGCAAGGTATTTCCGGGCAACACAACGCAAGGCAAGGAAAGGCAATTCCAAACAAGGCAATACAAGAAAGGGAACAAAAACTCCAGGAAAGACAATTGCAGGTAAGGAAAGGCTAGGCAATTTCAGGCCATGAAATTCAAGGCAAGGCAAGGCAAAGGAAGGGAAGGCAATTCCAGGCATGTCAATTGCAGGCAAGGCAAGGCAAGGGAAGGAAAGGCAAGGTAATTTGAGGCAAGGCACTTCCATGCAAGGCAATTCCAGGCAAGGCAATTCTTAGCAAGGAAAGACAAGACAATACAAGGCAATTCCACGCAAAACATGGCAAGGCAAGGTAAATCGAGGCAAGGCAATTTTAGGCAAGGCAAGGCAATTCCAGGCAAGGCAATTCCAAGAAAGTCAATTGAAGATAAGGCATGGCAAAAAATTTCAGGCAAGGCGATTCAAGTCAATGCAAGGCAAGGGAAAGCAAGGCAATTCCAGGGAAGGCAAGGCAATTCAAGGCAATTCCGGGAAAGGCAGGCAAGGCTAAACAATTAAGGACAAGGCAAGGCAAAGCAAGGTAAGGGAAGGCATTACCTTGCCTTCAAGGCAACGCTAGGCAATTCCAGGCAAGGCAATTCCAGGCAACTCAAAGCAAGGCAAAGCAAGGCAATGTAAAACAAAACAATTCCAGACAAGATTGACCAAGATGCAGCATGGCAAGGCAAGGCAAGGAAACTTTAGGAAGAAAATGCCAGGCAGTGAAATTCCAGGAAGGGCAATTTCGGGCAGGTAAGGCAAGACAGAGCGACTTCAAGCAGGGCAATTCAGGGCAAGGCAAGGCAATGCAATTCTAGGCAAGGCAATTTCAGGCAAAAAAGAGCAGGCCAAGGCAAGGCAATTTCAGGAAAGCCAATTCCAGGCAGGGCATGGCAAGCAAAAGCAAGGCAATTCCAGGCAGGACAACTTCAGGAAAGGCAATTCCATGCAAGACAATTTCAGCAAAGGCAAAGCAAAACAATTCCAGGCAAGACAAGGGAAGGCAAAACAAGGCAACTTTGGGCACAGCAATTTCAGTTAGGGCAAGGCAAAGCAATGTAAGGCAGAGCAAGAAAATTTCAGCAAGGAATTTCCAGGCAAGACAAGGTAAGGCGAGGAAAGTCAATTACAGGCAAGGAAAGGCAAGACAATTACAGGCAAGGAAAGGCAATTCCATCCAAGGCAATTCCTGGCATGGCAATTTTAGGAAAGGCAAGGCAAGGCAACTCAAGCAAGGCAATTGCAGTCAAGGAAAGGCAACCAAGGGAAGGAAAGCAAGGTAATTCGAGAAAAGGCAATTCCAGGCAAGGCAATTCTAGGCAAGGAAAGACAATGCAAGACAAGGGAATTCCAGGCAAGGCATGGCAAGGCAAGGCAAATTGAGGCAAGGCAATTTCAGGTAAATCCAGGCAAGGCAATTTCAATCAAAGCAAGAAAAGAAAAGGTATGGCCAGAAAATTTTGGGCAATACTATTCCAGTCATGGCAAGTCAAGGCAAAGCAAGGCAATTCCAGGCAAGGCAAAGCAAGGCAACTCAAGGAAATTCCAGGCAAGGCAGGGCAAAAAAATTAAGGCAAGGCAAGGCAATTCCATGCAAGAAAAGGCAAGGCAATTCCATTCAAGGCGAGGCAAGGCAATGCTTGGCAATTCCAGGCAAGTCAATTCCAGGCAAGGCAAGGAAAGATAAGGCAAAAGAGTTTCAGACAAGGCAAATCCAGACTCGGCAAGGCAAGTCTAGGCAAGGCAATTTCAGGCAAGGTAAGACAATGCAGGAAAATTCCAGATAGGGCAATTCCAGGCAAGGAAAGGAAAGGCAGGAAAATTTCAGGCAAAACAAAGCAAGGCAATTCTAGGAAAGGGAATTCCAGGCAAGGCAATTCCAGGCTAGGCAAGGAAAGGCAATTCCAGGCAAGGAAATAAAACACATTTGTAGGCAAGGCAAGGCAATTCCAGGCAAGACAATTTCAGCCAAGGCAAGGAAAGGCAACGCAATTCTAGGCAAGGCAATTCCAGGCAACGCAATTGCAGGCAAGGCAAGGCAAGGCAAGGCAACGCAAGGCAAGGCAAGATAACCAAATCTAGGCAAGGCAATTCCAGGCAAAAAAAGGCAAGGCAATGCCAGCCTAGACAATTGCAAGAAAGGCAATTTCAGGCAAGGCAAAGTAAGACAATTCAATTCCAGGCAAGGCAATTTCAGGTATGGCAAGACAAGGCAATTCCAGTGAAGGCAATTCCAGGCAAGGCAAGGCAAGGCAACTCCAGGCAAGTCAAGACAAGGCAAGTCCAGTAATGGCAATTCCAGGCAAAGCAAAAAAAGGCAACTCAAGGCAATTCCAGGCAAGTCAAGGCAATGCAAGACAATTCTAGGCAAGGCAAGACTAAACAGGGCAAGGCAAGGCAACTCCAGGCAAGAAAATTCCTGGCAAGGCAATTCAATGCAAGGTAATTCCAGGCAAGTAAACTCCAGGCAAGGCTAGGCCAGGCAATTGCAGGCAAGGCAAATCCAGGCAAAACAAGGCAGAGCAAGGAGAGACAACTCCAGGCAAGACAAGGCAAGAGAGGGCAAATCCAGGCAGGGCAATTTCGGGCAAGGCAAGGCAAATCCAGGCAAAGCAAGGCAGAGCAAGGAGAGACAACTTCAGTCAAGACAAGGCAAGACAGGGCAAATCCAGGCAGGGCAATTTCAGGCAAGGCAAGGCAAGGCAAGGCAGGGCAATTTCAAGCAGGGCAATTTCAGTCAAGGCAAGGCAAGGCTATTCTAGGCAAGGCAATTCCAGGCGAGGAAAGCAAGGCAAATTAATTTCATAAAAGGCAATTTCACTCAAGGCAAGGCAAGCAAGCAAATGCAGGCAAGGATATTCCAGGGAAGGCAAAGCAAGGCAATCCCAGGAAAAGCAATAGCACGCAAGGCAAGAAAAAACAGGGCAAGGCAATCCCATGCAAGACAAGACAACGCATTTCTAGGCAATAAAATTCCAGGAATGTCCAGGTAAGGCAAGGCAATGCAATTCTAGGCACGGTAGTTTTAGGCAAAAGAAGAGAATGTGAGGAAAGGCAATTCCAGGCAAGTCAAGGAAATACCAGACTACATAATTCCAGGCATTGCAACGCAACACAAGGTATGGCAAGGCAATTCCAGGCAAGGCAATTCCAGGCAAGACAATTCCAGGCAAGGCAATCAAATATAAGGAAAGGCAAAGCAATGCAAAGCAATTTTGGGAAAGTCAATTCCAGGCAAGGCAAGGCTAGAAAATTCTAGGCAAGGCAAGGCAGGGCAGAACAATTCCAGACAAAACAAGGAAAGGCAACTCAAGGCAGTTTCATGCAAGGCAAGGCAAGGAAAGGCAAGGTAAGGATAGACAAGGCAAGGCAAAACAATTTGAGACAAGGCAAATCCAGACAAGGAAAGAAAAGGCAAGGCAAGGCAATTACAGGCAAGGCAAGGCAATGCAGGGCAATTTCAGGCAGGGAAATTTCAGGAAAGAAAAAGCAAGACAATTCTAGGTATGGGAATTACAGGCAAGGCAAGGCAAGACAAGGCAATGCAATTCTAGGCAGGGCAATTCCAGCCTAAGAAAAACAAGAAAAAGCAAAGAAATTCCAGGCAACGGAATGCAATTCCAAAAAAGGCAATTTCTGACAGGGAAAAGCAAGGCAATTCTAGACTGGGCAACTTCAGGCACGGCAAGGCAAGGCAATTCAAGTGTAGGCAATTCCCAGAACGCAAGGCAATACAAGGTAAGGCAAGGCAATTCCAGGGTAGACAATTCCAGGCAAAGCAATCCCATGTAAAAAAAGGCAAGGTAATGCAAGGCAATTTTGGAAAAATTAATTCCAGGAAAGGCAGACAAGGCAATTTCATGCAAGGCAAGGCAAGACAAGACAGGGCAATTCCAGGCAGGGCAACTTTAGGCAAGGCAAAGCAAGCAGGCCTATTCCAGCTAGGGCATTTCCGGGCAAGGGAAGTCAAGGCAATGCTAAGCAAGGCAAGGAAAGACAAGGTAATGCAAGACAAGGCAAATCCAAGTCAAGCAAATCCAGGCAAGGAAAGGCAAGGTAATGCAATTCCAGGAAATGCAAGGCAAGGCAAAGCAAGGTGAGAGAAGGCAATTCCAGGCAAGGCAAGGAAAGGCAATTCTAGGCAAGAAAATTCCATGTAAGAAAAGGCTAAACAATTTTATTCAAGGCAATTTCAGGCAAGGCAACTCTAGGCAAGGCAAGGCAAGGCAAGACAAGGCAAATCCAGGCAAGGCAATTCCGGTCAAAAAAAGGCAAGGCAAGGCAATTACAGGCTAGCCAATTGAAAGAAAGGCAATTACAAGCAAGGCAAGGCAAGACAAGGCAATTTCAGGGAAGGCAATTCCATGCAAGGCATGGCAAGGCAACTTTAGGCAAAGCAATGCAAGGCAAGTCCAGACAAGGCAATTTCAGGCAAAGCAAAAAAAGGGAGGTCAATTGCAATTCCAGACAAGCAAGGCAATTCCAGATAAGGCAAGACAAGACCGGGTAAGGCAAGGCAACTTCAGACAATACAATTTCTGGCAAGGCAATGCAATGCAAGGCAATTCCAGGCAAGTAAAATCCAGGCAAGTCTAGGCCACGCAATTGCAGGCAAGACAAATCCAGGGACGGCAAGGCAAAGCAAGGCAAGGCGACTCCAGGTCAGTCAAGGCAAGGCAGGTCAATTTCAGGCAGGTTAATTTCAGGCAAGGACAGGCAAGGCAGGGCAATTCCAGGAAGCGCAATTCCAGACAAGGCACGGAAAGGCAATTCTAGGCAAGACAATTCTAGAAAAAAAGGCAAGGCAAATGAATTCGAAACAAGACAAATCCACTCAAGGCAAGTCAAGCAGGCAATTTCAGGCAAGGCTATTCCAGGGAAGGAAAGACAAGTCAATCAGAGGCAAGGCAATTCCAGACAAGGCAAGGCAAAGCAGGGCAAGGCAATTACAGACAAGCAAAACAACGCAATTCCAGGCAAGAAAATTCCAGACAAGTCCAGGTAAGGCAAGACAATGCAATTCTGAACAAGGCAGTTTTAGGCAAGGCAAGGCAATGCAAGTGAAGGCCATTCCAGGCAAGGCAAGGCAAGGCAAGGTAAGGCAAGGCAAGAAAAGGCAATGCAAGACAAGGGAAAGCAATTTCAGACAAGGCAAATTCAGACATGACAAGATAAAACAAGGCAAGGCAATTCCAGGCAAGGCAAGCCAATACAGGGCAACTCCAGACAGGGCAATTCCAGGTAAGGCAATGCAAGTTGGGGCAATTAAGAACAGGGCAACTTCAGGCAAGGCAAGGTAAGTAAATTCAAGGCATGGAAATTCCAGGCAAGACAAGGCAAGTTAAGGCACTGTATTTCCAGGCCGGGTAATTCCACAATTGGAAGTCAAGGCAAGGCAAAAAAAATTCCAGCCAAGAGAAGGCAATTCCAGGCAAGGCAATTTTAGGCAAGGAAAGGCAACGCAAGGCAATCCCAGTCAATGCAACACAAGGCACAGAAAGGGAATTTCAGGCTAGGCAATTCCAGGACTGGCAAGGCAAGACAAGTCCAGGCTAGGCAATTCCCAGCACCCAAGGCAACGCAAGGTAAGGCAAGGCAATTCTAAGCAAGACAATTCCAGGCAAGGCAATTCCATGTAAAGAAAGGCAAGGCAATTAAGGCAATTTTGGGAAAGTAAATTCCAGGCAAGGCAAGACCAGGATAGGCAAGGCAATTTCAGGCAAGGCAAGGCAAGGCAGTGTAATTCCAGGCATGGCAATTTTATGCAAGGCAAGGCAAGGCTCAGCAATTCCAGGCAGGGCAATTCGGGGCATGGCAGAGCAAGCCAATACCAGGCAGGGCAATTTCAGGACAGGCAAAGCAAGCAATGCAAGAATATCCCATGCAAGGCAAGGCAATTCCAGGCAAGACAATTCCAGACAAGGCAAGAAAAGCAAGGCAATTCCAGACAAAGCAATTCCAGACAAGGGAATTCTAGGCAAGGCAAGGCAAGACAAGGAAAATTCAGGCAAGAAAATTTAGGCAAGGTAATCACATGTAAAGAAAAGAAAGGCAATTAAAGGCAATTATGGGAAAGTCAATTCCAGGCAGGGCTAGGCCAGGCTAGGCAAGGCAATTCCAGGCAAGAAAAAGCAAGGCAGTACAATTCCAGGCATGGCAATTTCAGGTAATGCAAAGCAAGGCATGGCAATTCCAGGCAGGGCAATTCCAGGCTAGGCAAACCAAGGCAATGCAAGAAAATTCCAGGCAAAGCAAGACAATTCCATGCAAGAGAAATTCAGGCAAGGCAAGGAAAGACAAGGCAATTACAGACAAGGAAATTCCAGGCAAGGCAAGGCAAGTCAAGGCAAGGAAAGGCCAGACAAGGCAAATCCAGGCAAGGCAATTCTAGGCAAGGCAAGGAAAGGAAAGGAAAGGAAAGACCAGACAAGGAAAATCCAGGCAAGGCAACTTTAGAAAAGAAAAGGCAAGGCAAGACAATTCCAGACTAGCCAATTGCAAGAAAGGCAATTCCATGCAAGGCAAGGCAAGACAAGGCAATTTCAGGCAAGGCAACTCCAGGCAAGGCAATGCAAGGCAATTCCAGGTAAGGCAATTTCAGGCAATGCAACGAAAGGCAACTCAAGGCAATTCCAGGCAAGACAAATCCAGGCAAGGCAATTCCAGGCAATTCCAGGAAAGGCAATTCCAGGCAATGCAAAGAAAGGCAACTTAAGGCAAATCCAGGCAAGGCTAGCCAAGGCACGTCAAGGCTAAGCAAGGCAAGCCAAGGCAAAACAATTTCAGACAATGCAAATCCAGACATGGCAAGGAAAAACAAGGGAAGCAATTCCAGGTAAGGCAAGACCATGCAGAACAATTTCAGGCAGGGCAATTCCAGGCAAGGCAAGGCAAGGCAAGGCAGGAAAATTCCAGGTAAGGCAAGGCAAGGCAATTTTAGGCATGGGAATACCAGGCAAGGCACGTAAAGCCAATGCAACGCAATTCCAGCAGGGCAATTTTAGACTAGCCAAGGCAAGAAAACGCAAAGAAATTCCAGGCAAGGGAAGGCAATTACAGGCAATGCAATCTCCGGCAAGAAAAGACAAGGCAAGGCAATTTTAGGCAATGCAAGACAAGGCAAAAAAGGCAAGGCAAAGATATTTCAGGATAGGCAATTCCAGGCACAGCAAGGCAAGGCAATTCCAGGCTAGGCAATTCCAGGAAACACAAGTCAATGCAAGGTAATTCAAAGCAAGGCATGGCAACGCAGTGCAATTTCAGGCAGGACAATTTCAGGAAAGGCAAGGCAAGGCAGGTCAATTGCAGGCAGAGCAATTACGGGCAAGGCAAGGTAAGAAAATTCTAGGCAAGGCAAGGCAAGACAAGACAAGGCAAGGCAAGACAAGTCAAATCAGGCAAAACAATTTCGGGCAGAAAAAGGCAAATCAATGAAATTCCATGCAATGGAAGGCAAGGTAAACCAAGACAAGGGAAGTCAGTTCCAGACTAGGCAATTCCAGGCAATGCAAGGCAAGGCAAGGCAATGCAATTCCAGGCAATGCAAGGCAATTTCAGGCAAGACAATTCCATGCAAGGAAATGCCATGTATGGAAAGGCAAGGCAAGGCAAGGCAATTTTGGGAAAGGTAATTCCAGGCAAGGCAAAGCAAGGCTGTTCCAGGCCAGGCAAGGCAAGGCAAGGCATATCAAGGCTAGGCAATTCCAGGCAATACAAGGCAATTCCAGGCAAGACAATTCCAGGCAAGGGAATACCATTTACAGAAAGGCAAGGCAATGCAAAGCAATTTTGGGAAAGTGAATTCCAGGTAAGGCAAGGCAAGGCAGTTCCAGGCAAGGCAAGGCAAGGCAAGCCAGGTGAGGCAATTTAAAGCAGGGCAATTCCAGGCTACACAAATCAAGGCAATGCAAGAAAATTTTAGGCAAGTCAAGGCAATTCTATGCAAGCCAATTCCAAGAAAGGCAAGGCAATTTCAGGAAGGCAACTCTAGGCAAGGCAAGGCAATTCCTGGCAAGACAATTCCAGGAAAGGCAAGGAAAGGTAGGCCAATTTCAGGCAAGGCAATTCTAGGCTAGGCAAGGCAAGGCAAGAAATGGCAAATCGAGGCAAGGGAACTCCAGGCAATAAAAGGCAAGGCAATGCAATTCCAGTCTAGGCAGTTACAAGAAAGGCATTTCTAGGAAAGGCATGTCAAGACAGGGCAATTCCAGGCAAGGCATTTTAAGTCTAGGCAGTTACAAGAAAGGAATTTTCAGGCAAGGCATGGCAAGACAGGGCAAATTAAGGTAAGGCAATTTCAGGTATAACAAGGCAATGCAATTCCAGGGAAGGCAATTCCAGGCAAGACAAGGCAACTCCAGGCAAGGAAAGGCAAGTCCAGGAAAGGCAATTACAGAAAAAGCAAGGTAAGGCAACTCAAGGCAATTCCAGACAAGGCAAGACAAGGCAGGGAAAGACAAAGCAACTCAAGGCAAGAAAATTCCTCGAAAAGCAATTCAATGCAAGGCAATTCCAGGTAAGTAAATTCCAGGAAAGGCTAGCCCAGGCAATTGCAGACAAGGCAAATCCAGGCACAGCCAAGCAAGTCAACTCCAGGCAATGCAAGGCAAAACAGGTCAATTACAGGCAGGGAAATTTCAGTCAAGGCAAGGCAAGGCAGTGCAATTTCAGGAAGGGCAATTCCAGACAAGGCAAAACAATTCTAGGCAATGCAAGTCCAGGCGAGAAAAGGCAAGGTAAATTAATTCCAAACAAAGCAATTTTACTCAAGGCAAGGCCAGGAAGCGATTCCAGACAAGGATATTCCAGGGAAAACAAGGCAATGCAATCCCAGGCAAGGCAATTCCAGGCAAGGCAAGGCAAAACAGGGCAAGACAATACCATGCAAGGCAATTCAGGCAAGAATAGACAATGCAATTCCAGGCAAGAAAATTCCAGGCAAGTCCAGGTAAGGCAAGGCAATGTAATTTTAAGCAGGGAAGTTTTAGGCAAAAGAAGGCAATGCGAGGCAATGCAATTCCAGGCAAGGAAAGGCAAGGTAATTCCAGGCTAGACAATTTCTGGTAACGTAAGGCAACACAAGGTAAGGGAAGGCATTTCCAGGCAAGATAATTTCAGGCAAGGCAATCCCGTGTGAAGAAAGTCAAAGCAATGCAAGACAATTTTGGGAAAGTCAATTCCAGGCAAAAAAAGGGAAGGCAATTCCAGGCAAAGCAAGGTAAGTTAAGGCAAGGCAATTCCAGGCTAAACAAATCAAGGCAATGCAAGAAAATTATAGGCAATTCAAGGCAATATCAGGCAAGACAATTCCAGGCAAGGCAAGAAAAGCAAGGGAATTCTAGGCAAGGAAATTCCAGGCAAGGCAATTCTAGGCAAGGCAAGGCAAGGCAAGACAAGACAAATCCAGGAAAGGCAATTCCAGGCACTAAAAGGCAAGACAAGGCAATTTCAGTCTATGAAGTTGCAAGAAAGTCATTTCCAGGCAAGGCAAGGCAAGCCAAGGCAATTCCAGGCAAGGCGATTTCAGGATTCTCAAGGCAAGGCAAATCCAGGGAAGGCAGTTCCAGGAATGCAAGGCAAGGCAAGGCAACTCCAGGCAAGGCAAGGCAAGGCTAGGCAAGGCAAGTCCAGGAAAGGCAATTTCAGGAAAGACAATTTCTGGAAAAGCAAGGGAGGGCAACTCAAGGCAATTCCAGGCAAGGTAAGGCAAATCCAGGCAAGGCAAGACAAGGCAGGACAAGGCAAGACAAGGCAACTGCAAATAGAAAAATTTCTGGCAAGGCAACTAAATGCAAGGCAAATCCAGGCAAGTAAATTCCAGGCAAGATTAGGCCAGGCAATTGCAGGCAAGGCAATTCCAGGCACAGCAAGATGAGGCAACTCAAGGCAAGGCAAGGCAAGGCAGGTCAATTCCAGGCAGGGCACAACAATTCCAGGCAGGGCAGTTTCGGGCAAGGCAAGGCAAGGCAATTCTAGGCAAGGCAAGATAAGGCAAGGGAAGTCAAGGCAAGGCAAGACAAGGCAATAACAGGCAAGGAAATATCAGACAAGAAATGGCAAATCAATGAAATTCCAGGCAATGAAAGGCAAGGCAAAGCAAGGAGAGGGAAGGCAATTTTAGGCAAGGCAGTTCCAGGCAAGGCAAGGCAATTCTAGGTAAGGTAATTACATGCAACACAAGGAAAGGCAAGGCAATTTCAGGCAAGAAAATTCCGGGTAGGGGGATACCATGTAAGGAAAGGCAAGGTTATGCAAGGAAATTTTGGGAAAGTCAATTTCAGGCAAAACAAAACAAGGCAATTCTAGTCAACGCAAGGCAAGCCAAGGCAAAAGAATTCAAGGCAGGGCAATTCCAACCTAGGCAAATCAAGGCAATGTCAAAAAATTTCAGGCCAGGCAAGGCAAGGCAATTTCAGGCAAGAAAATTCCTGGCAATGCAAGGAAAGGCAAGGCAATTGAAGGCAAAAATTTTTCAAGCAAGACAATTCTAGGCAAGGCAATTTCAGGCAAAACCATTCCAGACAAGGCAAGGAAAAACAGGGAGATTTTATGGAAGGCAATTCCAAGCAAGGCAATTCTAGGCAACCCAACACAAGGCAAGGCAACGCAAGGCAAAGCAAGACAAGGCAAATCCAGGCAAGACTATCCCAGGCAAGTAAAGGCAAGGCAGGGCAGTTCCAGTCTAGGCAGTTGCAAGAAAGGCATTTCCAGGCAAAGGAAGGCAAGACAAGGCAACTCCAGGCAAGGCAATTTCAGGTATGGCAAAGCAAGGCAATTCCAGGAAAGGCAAGGCAAGAGAACTTCAGGAAAGGCAAGGCAAGGCAAGTTTAGGCAAGGCAAGTTTAGGCAAGGCAATTCCAGGAAAAGCAAGGAAAGACAACTTAAGGCAATTCCAGGCAATGTAAGGCAATTCTAGGCAAGGCAAGACAAGGCAGAGCAAGGCAAGGCAACTGCAGGTAAAAATTTCCTTGCAATGCAATTCAATGCCAGGCAATTGCAGGTAAGTAAATTCCAGGCAAGTATAGGCCAGGCAATTGCAGGCAAGGCAAATCCAGGCACAGCAAGGCAAAGCAAGGCAAAGCAAGGCAAGGCAGCTCCAGACAAGGCAAGGCAAGGCAGGGCAATTCCAGGCAGGGCAATTTTGGGCAAGGCAAGGCAAGGCAGGGCGATTCCAGGCAGGGCAATTCCATACAAGACAAGGCAAGGCAATTCTAGGCAAGGCAATTCCAGATGAGGAAAGGTAAGATTAATTAATTCGAAACAAGGAAATAGGAGTCAAGGCAAGGCAAGCAAGCAATTCCAGGCAAGATCATTTTAGGGAAGGCAAGGCAAGGCTATTACAGGCCCAGCAATTCCAGGCAAGGCAAAAAAAGGCAGGGCAAGGCAATTCCAAGAAAGGCAATTCCAGGCAAGACAAGAGAACACAATTCCAGGCAAGGAAATTCCAGGCAAGTCCAGGTAAGGCAAGGCAATGCAATTCTGGGCAAGGCAGTTTTAGGCAAGGCAAGGCAATGCAAGTGAAGGCAATTCCAGGAAAGACAAGGCAAAGCAAGGCAAAAGAATTTCAGACAGAACAAATCCAGACATGGCAAGGAAAGGCAAAACAAGGCAACTCCTGTCAAGGCATGGCAATACAGGGCAATTGCA
>JAPYYA010000736.1:0-20000 GCA_028533165.1 Leontopithecus rosalia
TCCTGCAATTGCCCTGCCTTGTCTTGCCTTGCCTTGCCTTGGCTTTATTTGCCTTGCATGCAGTTTTCTTGCCTAGCCTTACCTGGAATTTACTTGTCTGGAATTGCCTTGCATTGACTTGCCTTGCCAGAAATTTTCTTGCCTGGAATTGCCTTGTCTTGCCTTGCCTTCAATTTTCTTGCCTGACATTTTCTCTTTTTGCCTTGACTTGACTTGTGTTGCCTTGCCGATCCCAAAATTGACTTTCCTGAAATTTCCTTCATTGCCTTCCCTTGCCTAAAAGAGCCTAGCATAGAACTGCTTTATACTGCCTTGCCCTGCCTTGCCTGGAATTGCCTTGTCTAGAATTGTGCTGCATTCCCTTGCCTTGCCTTGCTTTCCCTTGCCTAGAATTGCCTTGCCTGGAATTGCCTTGCCTTGCCTAGCCTGGAATTTCTTTCTTGGAATTGCGTTGCATTTTGTTACTTTGCCCTGCCTTGCTTTACCTTGCCTGTAATTGCCCTGCCTTGCCTTCCCTGGAATACCCTTGCCTGGAATTGCCTTTCCTCGAATGGCCTTGCATTTCCTTGCTTTTCCTTGCCTGGAATTGCCTTGCATTGACTTGCCTTGTTAGAAATTTTCTTGCCTTCCCTGGAATAGTCTTGCATGAAATTGCTTTGTCTTGCCTTGCCTTGACTGCAATTGCCTTGCTTCAAATTGCCTTGTCTTGCCTTTCCTCGCCTGGAATTTCATTGCCTAGAATTGTCTTGCCTTGCCTTAACTGGGATTGCCTTTCTCAAATTGTCTTGCCTTGACTTCGCTGGAATTGCGTTGCCTAAAAATAACTTTCCCTGCCTTGTCTTGCCTTGCCTTGCCTGGAATTGCCTTTCCAGCATTGCCTTGCCTTTAATTGTCTTGCCTTGCATTGCCAGAAATTGTCTTGCCTAAAATTGCCTTGCCTTGCATTGCCTTGTCTTGCATGAAATTTCCATGCTTAGAATTGCATTATCTTGTCTTACCTTGCCTTGCCTGAAATTGACTTGCCTGAAATTGTATTTCCTTGCCTTGCCTGGAATTTCCTTGTTGAAATTACATTGCCTTTTCTTGTCTTGCCTTTCCTGGAATTGCCTTTCCTGGCCTTGCCTGAAAACGCCTTGCCTGAAATTGCCCTTTTTTTGCCTTGCCTTTCCTTGCTTCAAATTGCCTTGTTTGAAATTTCCCTGCTTTGTCTTACCTCGAATTGCCCTGCTTTGTTTTGCCTTTTCTTACCTCGAATTGACTTGCCTGGAGTTGGCCTTTCTTGCCTTGAATTCCCTTGCCTGGAATATTTTTGCCTTTCTGAGAATTTTTTTGCATTGCCTTGCCTGGAATGGCCCTTTCTGGAATTGCCTTTCTTTTTCTTGTCTTGCCTTGCCAGGAATTGCCTTTCCTAAAATAGTCTTGCCTTGCCTTGCGTTGTCTAGTATTACTCTTCCTGCAATTGCCCTGCCTTGCCTTGCCTTGGCTTGCCTTGGCTTAATTTTCCTTGCCTGAAGTTTTTTTGCCTATCCTTGCCTGGAATTTACTTGCCTGGAATTGCCTTGTATTGACTTGCCTTGCCAGAAATTTTCTTGCCTGGAATTACCTGAAATTGCCTTGCCTGGAATTGCCTAGCATTGCCTTGCTTTCTTTTGCCTGAATTGCCCTGCCTTGCTTTTTCTGGAATAGCCTTGCTTGGAATTGCCTTTCCTTGCCTTGTTTTCACTGCAGTTGCCTTGCTTTGAATTACTTGCCTTGCCTTTCCTTGCCTGTAATTGCCTTACCTAGAATTGCCTTGCCTTCCATTGCCCTGCCTTGCCATGCCTGTAATTATTTTGCCTTGCTTTAGCTGGAATTGCGTTGTCTGGAAATACCTTTCACTGTCTTGTCTTGCCTTGCCTTGCCTGGAGTTGCCTTTCCAGCAATTGCCTTCCCTGGAATTGCCTTGCCTTGCATGGACAGGAATTGCCTTGCCTTGCATTGCCTGGCCTTGCATTGCCTTGCCTGTATTGGAATTTTCTTGCCTAGAATTGCATTGCCTTGCCATACCTTGCCTTGCCTTGAATTGCCTTGTTTTGCCTAGAATTGACTTTCCTAGAAATGCATTGCCTTCCCTTCCGTTGCCTTGACTGGAATTGCCTTGCCTAGAATTGCACTTCCTTGCATTGCCAAAATTTTCTTGTCTGGAATTGCCTTGCCTTGTCTTGTCTTGCCTTGCCTGGAATTGCCTTGCCTTGTATCAGGTGAAATTGCCTTGTCTTTGCTTGCCTTTTCTGGAGTTACCTTTCCTGCAATTGACTAGCCTGGAATTGCCTTGCTTTGCCTTGCCTGAAACTGCCTTGCCTGGATTTGCCTTGACTCTCTTTGCTTTGCTTTTCCTTACCTTTCCTGGTAGTGCCTTGCCTTGTCTGAAATTCTTTTTGCATTGCCTTGCTTTGCCTAGCCTGAAATGGCCATGCCTTGAATTGTCTTGTCTTGGCTTGTCTTGCCTTGCCTGGGATTGCCTTGCCTATAATTGCCTTGCCTTGTCTTGCCCGGAACTGACCTGCCTTGCATTACTTTGCTTAAAATTTCTCTGCCTGGAATTGCACTGCGTTGTCTTGCCTTGCCTGGAATTGCCTTGCCTTTCCTTGCTTTGAATTGACTTTTTCAAAGTTGCCTTTCATTTCCTTGTCTTTTTTACATGGGATTACTTTACTTACAATTGTCTTGCCTGAAATTGCCTTGCATTGCCTGGAATTGCCCAGCCTGTAATTGCCATGCCTGTCTTGCCTGGAATTTCTTTGCCTGGAATTGACTCTCCTTGCCTTGTCTTGCCTTGCCATGCCTAAAATTGACTTTTCTAAAATTGCCTTGCTTTGCCGTTTTTTGCTTAAAAGAGACTTGCCCTACATTGCCTTGCCCTGCCTTGCCTGGAATTGCCTTGCCTAGAATTGCACTGCATTCCCTTGCCTTGCCTTGCCTGGAATTTCTGTACTTGGAATTGCCTTGCATTGCATTGCCTTGCCTTTTTTTGCTTTGCGTTGCCTGGAGTTGCCCTGCCTTGCATTTTCTGAAATAGCCTTGCCTGAAATTACCTTTTCTTGCCTTGACTTGACTAAATTTGCCTTATTTCGAATTGCCTTGCCTTGCCTTTTCTCGCCTGGAATTGCCTTGCCTAGAATTGCCTTGCATTGCATTGCCTTACCTTGCCTTGACTGCAATTGCCTTGCCTTAAATTTTTGTGCCTTGCCTAGAATTGCATTGCCTTTCCTTATTTTGCCTTCCCTGGAATTGCCTTGCCTTGAATTGCCTTTCCTTGCCTTGCCTGGAATTACCTTCTCTGAAATTGTTTTGCCTTGTCTTGCCTTGCCTTGCCTGGAAGAGCCTTACCTTGCCTTCCCTGAAATCGCCTTGCCTGGAATTGCCTTTGCTGCAATTCCCCTGCGTGGAATATCCTTGCCTTTCCTTGCCCTGCCAGGATTTGCCTTGCCTTTCCAGGACTGGAATTGACTTTCATGCAATTGCCTTGCATTGTTTTGCCTTTTCTTGCATGGGATTGCCTTGCCTGGAATTGCCTTGCCTTGCCTTGGGTTGCGTTGCCTGGTCTTGCCTGAAATTGCCTTGCCTTGCCTTGCCTGGAATTACCTTGCCTGGAATTGCCTTTTTTTCCCTTGTCTTGCCTTGTCTTGATTTGTGTTTACTTTCTGTGCCTAAAATTGACTTTTCTGAAATGGCCTTGCATTGCCTTGCTTTGCCTAACAGAGTATTGCTTAGAATATTCCAACATTGCCTTGCCCTGCCTTGCATGGAATTGCCTTGCCTAAAATTGTATTGCCTGGAATTGCCTTGCCTTGTCTTGCCTGTCATAACTCGTTTGGAATTTCCTTGCATAGAATGTCCTTGCCTTGCATTGCCTTGCCTTGCCTTGACTGGAATTGCCTTGCCTGGGATTGCGTTGCCTTGTCTTAGCTAAAATTGCCTTGCCTGGAATTGTTTTTCCCTGCATTTACTTGCCTTGCCATGCCTGAAATTGCCTTCCCGACAATTGCCTTTCCTGGAATTGCCCTGCCTTGCATTGCCAAAATTTGCCTTGCCTGAAATTGCCTTGCCTTATATTGCCTTTCCTTGACTGGAATTGCTTTGCCTCGAATTGTGTTGCATTGCCTTACTTTGTCTTGTCTGGAATTGCCTTGCCTTACCTTGCCTGAAATTGCCTTGCTTGAAATTTCTGTGCCTTGTTGAAAATTTTCTTGCATTTCTTTGCTTGCCTAGCATGGAGTGGCCCTGTCTGGAATTGCCTTGCTGTGGCTTGCCTTGCCTTGCTTGGAATTGCCTTGCCTAGAGTTGCCTTGCCTTGTCCAAAATTGCCCTTCCTGGAATTGCCCTGCTGTTTTGTTTGCCTGAAATTGCCCTGCCTGGAATTGCCCTGCCTTGCTTTTCCTTTTCTGGAATTGCCTTGCTTTGCCTTGCCTTGCCTTGCCTTGCCTTGCCGTGCCTAAAATTGATTTTTCTGAAATTGCCTTGTATTGCCTTGCCTTGCCTTAATAAATTGCCCTACATACACTTGCCCTGTCTTGCCTGAAATTGCCTTGCTTAGAATTGCCCTGCCTTGCTTTGCCTTGTCTTTCCTTGCCTTGCCTTGCCTGGAATTTCCTTGCTTGGAATAGTCTTGTATTGCATTGCTTTGCCTTGCCTGAAATTGTCTTGCCTGGAATATCCTTGCCTTGCCTTGACTGGAATTCTTTTACCTAAAATTTTTTTGACTTGCCTTGCCTTGCCTTGCCTTGCCTAAAATTTTTTTGCCTGGAATAGCCTTATCTTGCCTTGCCTTGACTTGCCTGCAATTGCCTTGACTGGAATTGTCTTGGCTTGTTTTGTCTGGAGTTGCCTTCCCAGGAATTGCCTTGCCTTGCCTTACCTGGAATTGCCTTGCCTAGGATTGCCTTTCCCTGCCTTCTCTTGCCTTAAATTTTCTGGAATTGCCTTTCCAGCAATTTCCTTGCCTGGAATGGCCCTGCCTTTTCCTTGCCTGGTGTTGCCTTCCCTCGAATTGCCTTACCTTCCTTACCTAGAATTGCCTTGGCTTGCCTTGCCTTGCCTGGAATTGTATTTGCAGCAATTGCCTTGCCTGGAATTGCCTTGCCTGGCCTTGAATTGCCAGGAATTGCCTTGCCTAAAATGGCCTTGCCTTGCATTGCCTTGACTTACCTGGAATTGCCTTGCTTAGAATTGTATTTCCTTGCCTTTTCTTGCCTTGCCTGGATTTGCGTTGCCTTGCCTGAAATCGCCTTGCCTGGAATTGTTTTTCTTTGCTTGTTTTTGCCTTGCCTCGAATTTCCTTGCTTGGAATTTCCCTGCCTTGCCTTGCCTTTTTTGCCTGGAATTTCCTTGCCTAAAATAGCCTTGCCTTGCCTTTTCTCGCCTGGAATTTCCTTGCCTGGAATTGCTTTGCCTTGCCTTGCCTCAGTGACTGAAATTGCCTTGCTTGAAATTGCCTTGCCTTGCCTTCCCTGGAATAGCCTTGCCTGCAATTGCCTTGTCTTGCCTTGCCTTGCCTGTAATTGTCTTGTTTCGAATTGCCTTGCCTTGCCTTGCCTTTCCTGGAATTGCCTTACCTGTAATTGCCTTTCTCTTCCTTGTCTAGCCTTGCCTTGCCTGGAATTGCATTTTCTGCAATTGCGTATTTTGGAATTGCTTTACCTTGCCTTGCTTGAATTTGCCTTGTCTTGCCTTGCCTTGCCTTGGCTTCCCGTTCCTTGCCTTGTCTTGCCTAGAATGGCCTTGCCGGGAATTGTCTTGCCCAGAATTGTATTGCCTTGCCCTTTCTTGCCTTGCCTGGAATTGCCTTTTCTTGCCTTACCCAGAATTGCCTTGCCTGAAATCGCCTTGCCTGAAATTGCTTTTCTTTGCTTGATTTTGCCTTGCCTCAAATTGCCTTGCTTGAAATTTCCCTGCCTTGCCTTGCCTTTTTTTGCCTGGAATTTTCTTGCCTGGAATAGCCTTGCCTTGCCTTTCCTTACCTGGAATTGCCTTGCCTGGAATTGCTTTGCCTTGCCTTACCTCCGTGCCTGAAATTGCCTTGCTTGGAATTGCCTTGCCTTGCCTTCCCTGGAATAGCCTTGCCTGCAATTTCCTTGTCGTGCCTTTCTTGACTGGACTTGCCTTGCCTAGAATTTCCTTGCCTTGCCTTGAATTGCCTTGCCTTGCCTTGCCTTGCCTTGCCTTGCCTTGCCTTGCCTTGCCTGGAGTTGACTTTCCCAGAATTGCCCTGCCTTACTTTGACATTGCCTGCATGGGATTGACTTGCCTGAATTTCTTTTGCCTGGATTTGCCTTGCCTTCCCTTACGTTGCCTTGCTTTGCCTTGCCTTGCCTTGAGTTGCATTGAATTGCCTAGCCTGGAATTACCTTGCCCTAACTTGCCTGAAATATCCTTGCCTGAAATTTCCTTGCCTAAAATGGCCTTGCCTGCTGTTGCCCTGCATTGCATTTTCTGGAATTTCTTAGCCTGGAATTTGCCTTATCTTGCTTTGCTTGACTGGACTTGCTTTGTCTGGAATTGCCTTGCCTCCAATTGCCTTGCCTTGCCATGCCTAAAACTGAGTTTTCTGAAATTGCCTTGCTTTGCTTTACCTTGCCTTGCCTTGCCTGAAAAGAGCCTTGCTTGGAATTTCCCTACATTGCCTTGCCCTTCCTTGCCTAGAATTGCCTTGTCTGGAATTTCCATCTCTAAAATTGTCCTGCCTTGACTTGCCTTGCTGAAATTGTCCTGCCCGGAATTGCCCTTCCTTGTGTTACCTTACCTTGCCTAAAAGAGCCTTGTCTAGAATTTCCCTAAATTTCCTTGATCTGCCTTGCCTGGAATTGCATTGCCTAGAATTCCACTGCATTCCCTTACATTGCCTTGTCTTGCCTTGCTTTGCCTGGAATTTCCTGGTTTCGAATTGCCTTTCCTTTCCTGGCCTGGAATTGTCTTGCCTGGAATTGCCTTGTTTGGAATTGCCTTGCCTTTTCTTTTCTCACCTGAAATTGTCTTGCCAGCAATTGCCTTTCCCTGCCTTGTCTTGCCTTGCCTTGCCTCGAATTGCCTTTCCTGCAATTGCCTACCCTATAATTGCCTTGACTTGTCTTGCCTTTCCTTGCTTTGCCTGGAATTGCCTTGCGTTACATTGCCTTGCCTTGCCTGGAATTGCTATGCCTAGAATTGCATTAATTTGCCTTACCTTGCCTTGACTGGAATTGCCTTGCCTCTAATTGCCTTTCATTGCCTTGCCTGGAAATACCTTGTCTGGAATTGCCTTGCCTTGCCTTGCATTGCCTCAACTTGCCTTGCTTGAAATTTCCTTTTCTTGTTGAAAATTTTTTTGCATTGCACCTTGCTTAGCCTAGAATTGCTCTATCTGGAATTTCTTTGCCTTGGCTTGCCTTGCCTTGCCTGGAATTGCCTTGCCTAGCCTTACCTTGTCTGGAATTGCCCTGCCTAGCCTTGCTTTGATAAAATTGCCCTGTCTTGCCTTGCCTTTCCTGGAATGCCTTGTCTTGCATTGATTGGAATTGCCTTGCCCTGCGTTGTTTTGCCCTGCTTGGAATTGCCTTGCCTTGCTGTGCTTGGAATTTACTTGTCTGTAATTGCCTTGCATTGACTTGCCTTGCCAGAAATATTCGTGCCTGTAATTGCTTTGCCTTGCCTTGTCTTACCTTGCCTGGAATTGCCTTGACTTTTCTGGTCTTGCCTTGAATTACCTTTACTGGAATGTCCTTGTTCTGCCTTGACTTGTCTTGCTTGGAATTGCCTAGCCTGGAATTGCCTTGCCTTGCATTGCCTTGCCTGGAGTTGCCTTGCCTGGAATTGCTTTGTCTTGCTTTGCCTGAATTTGCCTTTCCTGGAATTGTGCTGCCTTGCCTTACATGAAATTGCCTTGCCTGGAATTGCCTTGCATTACTTTGGTTTTCCTTGCTTGGAATTGCCCTACCTTGCCTTCCCTGGAATAGCCTTGCGTGGAATTGCCTTGTCTTTCCTTGTCTTGACTGAAATTTCCTTGCTTTTAATTGCCTTGTCTTGCCTTTGCTCATCTAGAATTGCCTTGCCTAGAATTGCCATGCCTTGCGTTACCTTGCTTTGCCTTTAATGGAATGGTCTTGCCTGGAATTGTCTTGCCTTGGCTTATCTGGAATTGCCTTTCCTGAAAATACCTTTTCCTGCCTTGTCTTGCCTGGAATTGTCTTTCCAGCAATTGCCTTGCCTGAAATTGCCTTGCCTTGCATGGTATTGCCTTGACTAGAATTTCATTGCCTTGCTTTACCTTGCGTTGCCTACAATTGTCTTGCCTGAAGTTACCTTGCTTTGCCTTGCCTTTAATTTCCTTTTCTGGAATTGCCTTGCCTTGTGTTTTCTTGTCTTGCCTTGCCTTTCCTGAAATTGCCCTTTTCTGCCTTTCCTTGCCTTGCCTGGCATTGTCTTGCCTGGAATTTCCTTGCATTGCCTTGCCTATATTTGCCTTTCCAGATGACCTGCCTTGCCTTACGTAAAATTGCATTGCCTGGAATTGCCTTGTCTTTGCTTGCCTTGCCTGGAATTGCCTTCTCTGAAATTGCCTAGCCTGGAATTGCCTTGCCTTGCCTTTCCTGGAACTGCCTTGCCTAAAATTGCCTTGCCTGGATTTGCCTTGTCGTGTCTTGTCTTCTGCCTTGCCTTGTCTAGAATTGCTTTGCCTTTCCTTGCTTTGCCTGGTATTGCCTTGCCTTGTCTGGAATTTTTTCCTTGCTTTCTCTAGCCTGGAATGTCCCTGCCTTGTATTGTCTTGTCTTGCCTTGCCTGGGATTGCCTTGCCTATAATTGCCTTGCCTTGTCTTGCCTGGAACTGAGCTGCCTTGCATTACCTTGCTTGAAATTTCTTTGCTTGGAATTGCACTGCGTTGCCTTGCCTTTCCTGGAATTGCCTTGCCTTTTCTTACCTTGAATTCACTTTTCTGGAGTTGCCTTTTGTTGCCTTCCCTTTCCTTGCATGGGATTGCCTTACCTGAAATTGTCTTGCCTGGAATTGCCTTGCGTTGCCTTGTGTGGCTTGGAATTGCCTAGCCTGGAATTGCCTTGCCTGGAATTGCCTTGCCTGTCTTGCCTGAAATTGCTTTGCCTGGATTTGACACTCATTGCCTTCTCTTGCCTTGCCGTGACTAAAATTTACTCCTGAAATTTTCTTGCATTGCCTTTCCTTGCCTGAAAGAGCCTTGACTGGAATTTCCCTACATTGCCTTGCCCTGCCTTGCATGGAATTTTCTTGCCTAGAATTGTGCTGCATTCCCTTGCCTTGCCTTCCCTAGCCTAGAATTTCCATGCCTGAAATTGCCTTGCCTTGCCTGAAATTTCTGTGCTTGGAATTGCCTTGCATTGCATTGCGTTGCTTTGCCTTGCTTTGACTTGCCCCGAATTGTTCTGCCTTGCCTTTCCTGAAATAGCGTTGCCTGGAATTGCATTGTCTTGCCTTGCCTTGATTGAAGTTGCCCTTTCTCAAATTGCCTTGCCTTGCATTTCCTCACCTGGAATTGCCTTGCCTTGCATTTCATCACCCGGAATTGCCTTGCCTTGCATTGCCTTACATTGCCTTTACTGGAATTGCCTTGCCTTACATTGCTTGCCTTGCCTGGAATTTCCATGCTTAGAATTGCAGTGCATTGTCTTACCTTGCATTCCCTGGAATTCCCTTGCCTCAAATTGCCTTACCTTGCTATACCTGAAATTTTCTTGTCTGGAATTGCCTTGCCTTTTCCTCCTTGCCTTACCTGGAATTGCCTTGCCTTGCCTTGCCTGAAATCGCCTTGCCTGGAGTGGACTTTCTTGCATTTGTCTTGCCGGAAATTCCCTTCCTTGTGTTGCCTGGATTTGCCTTGCCTTTCATTGCCCAGAAGTAACATTTCCACAATTGCCTTGCATTGAATTGCCTTTTCTTGCATGGGATTGACTTGCCTGGAATTGTCTTGCCTGGAATTGCCTTGCCTTGCCTTGGGGTGCCATGCCTTCCCTTGCCTTAAATTGCCTAGCCTGGAATTGATTCTTCTGGCCTTGCCTTGCCATGCCTAAAATTGACTTTCCTGTAATTGCCTTGCCTTGTCTAAAAGAGCCTTGCCTAGAACTGACCTACATTGCCTTGCCCTGCCTTGCCTGGAATTGCCTTACCTAGAATTGCACTGTATGCCTTTCCCTTGCCTTGCTTAGCCTAGAATTACCTTGCCTGAAATTGCTTGCTTTGCCTTGCCTGGAATTTTCTTGCTTGGAATTGCCTTGCATTGCCTTGCCTTGCCTTGCCTTGCCTTGCCTTGCCTTGCCTTGCCTTGCTTTTCCTTGCCTGGAATTGCTCTGCCTTGCCTTCCCTGGAAAAGTCTTGCCTAATATTGCCTTGTCTTGCCTTGCCCAGAAGTTGCCCTGGAGTTGTCTTGTTTCAAATTGCCTTGCCTTGCCTTCCTTCACCTAGAATTTTCTTGCCTAAAATTGCCTCGCCTTGCATTGCCTTGCCTTGCCTTGACTGGAATTGCCTTGCCTGGAATTGTCTTACTTTGCCTTAGCTGGAATTTCCTTGCCTGGAAATACATTTTCCTGCCTTGTCTTGCCTGGAATTTCCTTTTCTGCAATTGCCTTGCGTGGAATTGCCTTGCCTGGAATTGCCTTGCTTTGCTTTGATTGGATTTGCCTTGCCTTTCATTGCCTGGATTGACTTTTCCGAAATTGCCTTGCATTGTCTTGCCTTTCCTTGCATGGGACTGCCTTGCCTGGAATTGTCTTGCCTGGAATTGTTTTGCCTTGCCTTGGGTTGCCTTGCATTGCTTTGCATGGATTTGCCTCGCCTAGAATGGTCTTGCCTGGAATTGCCTTGCCTTGCCTTGCCTGGAATTTCCTTGTTTGAAATTGCCTTGCATTGCATTTTCTTGCCTTGCCTTGCTTTTCCTTGCCTGAAATTGCCATACCTTGCATACTCTGGAATAGCCTTGCCTGGATTTGACTTGTCTTGCGTATCCTTGACTGGCATTGCCTTGTTTTGAATTCCCTTCCTTTGCCTTTCTTCACTGGGAATTACCTTGACTAGAATTGCATTACCGTGCCTTTCCTTGCCTTCCCTGGAATTTTTATGTCTCAAATTGCCTTTTTTTGCCTTGCGTGGAATTATCTTGTCTGGAATTGTCTTGTCTTAACTTCCCTTGCCTTGCCTGAAATCACCTTGACTGCAATTGGCTTTCCTGCAATTGCCTTGCATGGAATTTCTTTGCCATTCCTTGCCTGAATTTGCCCTGCCGTTCCTTGCCTGGAATTAGCTTTTCTGCAATTGCCTTGCATTGCCTTGCCTATTATATGCATGGGATCGCCTTGCCTGGAATCGCCTTGCCTGGAATTGTCTTGCCTGGAATTGCCTTGCCTTGCCTAAAATTGCCTAGCCTGAAATTGCCTTGTTTTCTTTTCCTTGGATTTCCTTGCTGGGAATTGCCTTTTTTCACCTTGCCATGCCTTCCCTTTCTGTGCCTAAAATTGACTTTCCAACTATTGCCTTATGTTGTTTTGCCTTGCCTAAAAGAGCCTTGCCTAGAATTACCTTATGTTGCCTTGCTCTACATTGCCTGGAATCGCCTTCCCTTGCCTTGCCTTGCCTTGCCTCACCTAGAATTGTCTTGCCTGAAATTGCCTTATCTTGCCTTTCAGTGCCTGGAATTTCTTTGCTTGGAATTGCCTTGCATTGCATGACCTTGCCTTGCCTTTCTTTTCCTTGCCTGGAATGGACTTTTCTTGCCTTGCCTTGACCGGAGTTGTTTTGTTTGAAATTGCCTTACCTTGTCTTTCCTCACCTGGTATTGCCTTGCTTTGAATTGCCTTGCCTTGCGTTGCCTTGCGTTGCCTTGATTGTAATTGCCTTGCCTTGCCTTGCCTGAAATTGCCTTACCTGAAATTGCCTTTCCTGCAATTTTCTTCCCTGGCATTGCATTGCCTTGCCTCTTTTCGATTTGCCTTGCCTTTCCTTGCCTGGAATTGCCTTGCCTTGACTTCCCTGAAATAGCCTTGCCTGGAATTGCCTTGTCTTGCCTATCCTTGACTGGCATTTCCTTGTTTCGAATTGCATTGGCTTGACCTTTTACTCTGGGAATTTTCTTGCCTAGAATTGCATTGCCTTGCCTTACCTTGCCTTCCCTGGAATTGCTTTGCCTCGAATTGCCTTCCCTTGCCTTGCCTGAAATTACCTTGTCTGCAATTACCTTGCCTTGTCTTGCCTTTACTTGCCTGGAACTGCCTTGTTTTGCCTTCCCTGAAATCGCATTGCCTGGAATTGACTTTCCTCCCATTTCCTTGCCTGGAATCGTATTGCCTTCGCTTGCCTGAACTTGCCTTGCCTTTCTTTTCCTGGAATTGACATTTTGGCAATTGCCTTGCATTTTCTTGTTTTTTCTTGCATGAGATTGCTTGCCTGGAATTGACTTGCCTTGCCTTGGGTTGCCTTCCTTTGCCTTGCCTGAAATTACCTTTCCTGGAGTTGGCTTGCCTTGTCTTGCATGGAATTGCTTCTTTATGCCTTGCCTTGCCTTGCCTGGAATTGTCTTGCCTTGCCTTGCCTGTATTTTCCTTGCATTCCTTGCCTGGAATTGAGTTTTCTGCTATTGCCTTGCATTGCCTTGACTTTTCTTGCAGTGGATTGCATTGCCTGGAATTGCCTTGCTTTGCATTGTGTTGCCTTGCGTTGACTTGTCTTGAATGTCTAGCCTAGAATTGCCTTGCCTTGCCTTGCCTTGACTGGAGTTGCCTTGTTTCGAATTGCCGTGCCTTGGTTTTCCTTGCCTGGAATTGCCTTGCCTTGCGCTGCCTTGCCTTGCCTTGGCTGGAATTGCCTTGCCTTGCTGTGCCTGAATTCGCCTTGCCTGAAATTTTCTTTTATGCAATTGCCTTGCCTGGAATTGCCTTGCCTTGCCTTGCCTTGCCTTGCCTTGATTGGATTTGCCTTGCCTTTCTTTGCCTGGAATTGACTTTTCCACAGTTGCCTTGCATTGCCTTGCCTTTTCTTGCATGGGATTGCCTTGCCTGAAATTATCTTGCCTGGAATTGCATGGATTTCCCTAGCCTGGAATTGTCTTTCCTTGCCTGGAATTGTCTTGCCTGGAATTTACTTGCCTTTCCTTGCCTTGCCTAAAATGTCCTTTTTTGGAATTGCCTTGCATTAAATTGCCTTGCCTTGCCTTGCTTTTCCTTGCCTGGAATTGCCATGCCTTGCCTGTCCTGGAAAAGCCTTGGTTAGAATTGCCTTGTCTTTTGTTGCCTTGACTGGAGTTGCCTTGTTTCGAATTGCCTTGCCTAGAATTGCCTTGTCTTGCGTTTTCTTGCCTTGCCTTGACTGGAATTTCCTTGACTTGCTGTGTCTAAATTCACCTTGCCTGGAATTTTCTTTTCTCTAATTGCCTTCCCTGGAATTGCCTCTTTTTGCCTTGCCCTGCCTTGCCTGAATTTGCCTTGCCTTGAATTGCACTACATTCCCTTGCCTTGCCTTGCTTAGCCTAAAATTGCCTTGCCTGGAATTGCCTTGCCTTGTTTTTTCCTGGAATTTCCTTGTTAGGAATTGCCTTGACGTGCCTTGCTTTGCCTTGTTTTGCTTTTTTTTGTCTGAAATTGCCCTGCCTTTCTTCCCTGGAATAGCCTTGCCTGGAATTGCCTTGTCTTGTTTTGACTTGACTGGAGTTTCCTTGTTTGAAATTGCATTGCCTTTCCTTTCCTTGCCTGGAATTGCCTTGCCTAGAATTGCCAGGCATTGCATTGCCTTGCTGTGACTTGACTGGAATTGCCTTGCCTTTCCTTGCCTGAAATCGCCTAGCCTGCAATTGCCTTTCCTGCAATTGCCTTGCCTGAAATTGCCTTGCTTGCCTTGTCTGGATTTACCTTGCCTTGCCTTTCCCAGAAGTGTTTTTTCACAATTGCCTTGCATTGCATTGTTTTTTCTTGCTTGGGATGGCCTTGCCTGAAATTGTCTTGCCTGGAATTGCCTTGCTTGGCCTTGCCTTGTCTTGCCTTGCCTTGCCTGGAATTGCCTTGCCTTGCCTTGCTTTGCCTTGCCATGCTTGGAATTGCCTATCCTGGAATTGTCTTGCCTTGCCTAGCCTAGCCTGGATTTTTCTTGCCTGGAATTCCCTCTTTTTTCCTTGTCTTGCCTTGTGTTACCTTGCTGTGTCTAAAATTAACTTTCGTGAAATTGCCTTGTGTTGCCTTGCCTTCCCTAAAAGAGCCTTCCCTAAAATTGGCCTGCATTGCATTGCCCTGACTTGCCTGGAATTGCATTGCATAAAATTACACTGCCTTCCCTTGCCTTGCCTTGTGTAACCTAGAATTACCTTGCCAGGAATTGATTTGACTTGCCTTTCCTGAAATTTTCTTACTTGGAATTGCCTTGCATTGCCTTGCCTTGCCTTACCTTGCCTTGCTTTTCCTTGACTGGAGTTGCCCTGCCTTGCCTTCCCTGGAAAAGCCTTGCCTAAAATTGCCATGTCTTGCCTTGCTTTGACTGTAGTTGCCTTGTTTCGAATTGCATTGCCTTGCCTTTTCTCCCCTGGAATTGCCTTGCCTAGAATTGCCTTGCCTTTCGTTGCCTTACCTTGCATTGACTGAAATTGCCTTGCCTTGCCTTGCCTAAAATCGCCTTGCCTGAAATTGACTTTTCTGTAATTGCCTTGCCTGGAATTGCCTTGCCTTGCCTTGCCTTTCCTGGATTTGCCTTGCATTTCTTTTTTTTTTTTTGAGACGGAGTTTCGCTCTTGTTACCCAGGCTGGAGTGCAATGGCGCAATCTCAGCTCACCACAACCTCCGCCTCCTGGGTTCAGGCAATTCTCCTGCCTCAGCCTCCCGAATATCTGTGATTACAGGCATGTGCCACCTTGCCCAGATGATTTTTTGTATTTTTGGTAGAGACGGGGTTTCACCATGTTGACAAGGATGGTCTTGATCTCTTGATCTTGTGATCTACCCACCTCGGCCTCCCAAAGTGCTGGAATTACAGGCTTGAGCCACCATGTCCAGCCTTGCCTTGCATTTCTTGCCTGGATTTGAGTTTTCCACAATTGCCTTGCATTGCCTTGTCTATCTTGCATTGGATTGCATTGCCTGGAATTGTCTTGCCTTGCATTGGGTTGCCTTGCCTTGACTTGCCTGGAATTGTCTAGCCTGGAATTGTCTTGCCTTCCCTTGCCTTGAGTTTCCTTGCTTGGAATTGCCTTGCATTGCCTTTCCTTACCTTTCCTTGCCTTGCTTTTTCTTGCCTGAAATTGCCATGCCGTGCCTTCCCTGGAATAGCCTTGCGTGGATTTTCCTTTTCCTGCCTTGCCTGGAATTGCCTTTCCTAGAATTGCACTGCCTTCCTTTGCCTTCCTTTGCCTAGGCTATAATTGCCTTGCCTGGAAATGCCTTGTCTTTGCCTTGCCTGGAATTTTTTTGTTTGGAATTGCCCTGCATTGCATTGCATTGCCTTGCCTTGCTTTTCCTTGCCTGAAATTGTTCTGCCTTGCCATCCCTGGAATAGCCTTGCCTGGAATTGCCTTGCCAGAAATTTCCTTGTCTGGTATTGCCTTGCCTGAAATTGCCTTGCCTTGCCTTGCCTCGAATTGCTTTGCTTGGAATTTTCCTGCTTTGCCTTGACTCAAATTTTTCTGCTTTGCCTTGCCTTTCCTTACCTCGAATTGCCTTGCCTGGAATTGGCCTGCATTGCCTTGTTTTGCCTTACCTTCAATTCCCTTGCGTGAAATTTTTTTGCCTTGCTGGGAATTTTCTTGCATTGCCTTTCCATGCCTAGTCTGGAACTGCCATGTATGGAATTGCCATGCTTTGGCTTGCCTTTCCTTGTCTGGAATTGCCTTGCCTAGAATTGTGTTACCTTGTCTTGCATTGTCTGGAATTGCTCTGTCTGGAATTATTCTGCCTTGCTTTGCCTTGCCTGAAATTTCCCTGCCTGCAATTGCGCTGATTTGCCTTGCCTTGCCTGAAGTTCTCTTGCCTTGCCTTGTCTTGCCTTGCCTAGATTTGCCTTGCCTGTAATTTCCTTGCCTAGAGTTGCCAGGAATTTCCTTGCCTGGAATTGCCTTGTGTTGCCTTACTTTTCCTAGAAATGCCTTGCCTGGAATTTTTTTGCCTTTTCTTTCCTGGAATTGCCTTGCCTGGAATTGCCTTTTCTTTCCTTTTCTAGAATTGCCTTGCCTGGAATTGCCTTGCTTGGAAATTTTTGACTAGCCTTTTCTTGTCTGGAGTTGCCTTCCCTGGAATTTCCTTGCCTTGCCTTACCTGGAATTACCTTGCCTAGGATTGCCTCCCCCGCCATTTTTTTCCCTTAATTTTCCTGGATTTGCCTTTCTGGCAATTGCCTTGCCTGGCATTGCCCTGCCTTGCATTTTCTGTAGTTGCCTCCCCTGGAATTGCCTTGCCTTGCCTTACCCTACCTAAAATTGCCTTGCCTAGAATTGCCTTTTTCAGCCTTGTCTTTCCTTGCCTTGCCTGGAATTGCCTTGCCTAGAATTGCATTGTCTGGCATTGCCTTCCCTTCCTTGCCTTACCTGAAATTGCCTTGCCTGGCATTGCCTTGTCTTGCCTTACCTTGTCTTACCTTATCTTGTCTTTTCTTGCCTAAAATTGCGTTGCCTTGCCTTGCCTTTCCTGGAATTGTCTTGCCTTGCCTTACCTAGAATTGTCTTGCTTGACATTGTCTTGCCTTGTTTTACCTATAATTGCCTTGCCTGAAATTGCCTTGCATTGCCTTGCTTTTCCTTACCTGGAATTGCCCTGCCTTGCCTTCCCTGAAATTGCCTTGCATGGAATTGCCTTGTCTTTTCTTGCCTTGACTGGCATTGCCTTCCTTCAAATTGCCTTGCCTTGCCTTTCCTCAGCTGGAATTTTCTTACCTTATGTTGCCTTGTGTTGCCCTTTCTGGAATTTTCTTGCCTCAAATTTTCTTGCTTTGCCTTAGCTGGAATTGCTTTACCTGGAAATACCTCTCCTGCCTTATCTTGCCTTTCCTTACCTGGAATTGCCTCTCCGGCAATTGCCTTGCCTGCAATTGCCTTGCCTGTAATTGCCTTGCCTTGCCATGCCTAGAACTGCATTGCCTTGCCAAGAATTGCATTGTCTTGCCTTATCTTGCCTTGTCTGCAATTGCCTTTTCTTACCTTGTCTGGAATTTTTTTGTCTGTAATTGCCTTTCATTGCCTTGCCTGAAATTGCCTTGTTTATAATTGCCCTTTTTTGCCTTGCCTTGCCTCGAATTGCCTTGGTTGGAATTTCCCTCCCTTGTCTTGCCTCCAATTGCCTTGCCTGGAATTGCCCTGCTTTGCCTTGCCTTCCTTATTTCGAATTGCCTTGCCTGGAATTGGCCTGCCTTATTTTGTTTTCCTTGCCTTGAATTCCCTTGCCTGGAATATTTTGGCCTTGCTGGCAATTTTCTTGCATTGCCTTTCCTTGGCTAGTCTGGAATTGCCATGTCTGACATTGTCTTGCTTTGCCATGCATTGCCTTGGCTTGCCTTTCCTTACCTGGAATTGCCTTGCCTAAAATTTTCTTGCCTTGCCTTGCGTTGTCTGGATTTGTTCTGCATGAAATTGCCCTGCCTTGCCTTGCCTTAGACTGCCTTACCCGCAATTGCCTTGACTTGAATTGCCTTTCATGGAATTTTCTTGTCTTGACTTGTGTTGCCTTGCCTTCTTTTGCCTTGGCTGGATTTGCCTTGCCTAGCCTTGCCTGGAATTTACTTACTTGTCAATGCCTTGCAAGGAATTTTCTTCCCTGCAGTTGCTTTGCCTTGCCTTGCCTTGTTATGCCTTGCCTGGAATTGCCTTGACTTTCCTGACCTTGGCTGGAATTGTCTTTCCTGAAATTTTCTTGCCTTTCCTTGCCTTGTCTGAATTTGTCTTTCCTGGAATTGCCCTGCCATGCCTTACGTGGAATTGCCTAGCATGAAATTACCTTTTCGTGTTTTGCCTTGCCTGAAGTTGCCTTTCCTACTATTGCCTAGCCTGAAATTGCCTTGCTTTGCCTTTCCTGAAACTGCCTTCCCTGGATTTGACCTTCCTTGCCTTGCCTTGCCTGGATTTGCCTTGCCTAGCCTTGCCTGGAATTGGTTGCCTTGACTTGCTTTGCCAGGAATATTTTTTGCCTGGAATTGCCTTGACTTGCCTTGCCTGGGATTGCCTTGACAGTCCTGGCCCTGCCTGGAATTCCCTTTTCTAAAATTTTCTTGCTTTGCCTTTACTTGTCTGGAATTGTGTAGCATAAAATTTTCTTGCCTTGCTTTGCCTTGAGTTGTTTTGCCTGGAATTGCCTTGCCTTGCCTTGCCTGTATTTGCCTTTCCTTGAATTGCCCTGCCTTGACATACTTGGAATTGCCTTTCCTGGAATTACCTTCTCTTGACTTGCATGGATTTGCCTTGCCTTGCCTTGCCTTGCCTTGCCTGGATTTGCCTTTTCTGGAATTTTTCTGCCTTGCATTACTTGGAATTGCCTTGCCTGGAATTGCCTTTCATTGCCTTTCCTTGCCTTACCTGGATTTTGCCTTTTCTTGCCTCGACTTTCCTAAAATTGCCTTGCCTGAAATCGCCTTGCCTGGAATTGTCTTGCCTGGAATTGCCTTGACTTTCTTTGCCTTGCCTTTCCTTGCCTTGCCTGGAATTGACTTGCGTTGTCTGGAATTATATTGCATTGCCTTGCTTTTGTTAGCCTGTAACTGCTCTTCCTGAAATTGTTTTGCCTTGACTTGCCTTGCCTGAAAATTTTTTTTCTATAATTGCCTTGCCTTGTCTCTCCCAGAAGTGACCTGCTGTGCATTACCATTTCTGAAATTTTTCTTCCTGAAATTGCACTGACTTGCCTTGTCCTGCCTGAAATTTTCTTGCTTTTCTTTGCCTGGAATTTCCTTGCCTGGAATTGTGTTGTCTAGAATTGCCCTGCCTTGCCGTGCCTTGCTTTGCCTGGAATTGCCTACCCTGGAATTTCCTTGCCTTGCCTTGCCTTGAGTGGAATTGACTTGCTTGGAATTGCCTCTCCTTGTCTTTCAATGCCTGGCCATTTCTAAAATTGACTTTCCTGAAATTGCCTTGCATTGCCTTGCCTTGCCTTGCCTAAAAGAGCCTTGCCTGAAATTGTTCTAAATTGCCTTGCCCTGACTTGTCTGAAATTGCCTTGTGCAGAATTGCACTTTCTTCCCTTGCCTTGTCTTGCCTAAAATTTCCTTGCTTGGAATTGCCTTGCATTGCGTTGCCTTGTTTGCTTTGCTTTGCTTTCTCTTGCCTGGAATTTCCCTGCCTTGCCTTCCCTGGAATAGCCTTGCCTGAATTTTTTTTGTCTTGCCTTGCCTTGACTGGAATTGACTTCTTTCATATTGCCTTGCCTTGCGTTACCTGAAATTTCCTTGCCTTACATTGTCGTGCATTGCCTAGAATGGCATTGTCTTGCCTTACCTTGCCTTTCTTGGATTTTCCTTGCCTCGAATTGCCTTTCCTTGCCTTGCCTGGAAATACCTTGTCTGGAATTGCCTTGCCTTGCCTTGTCTTGCCTTGCCTTGCCTTGCCTTTCCTGAAATCGCCTTGCCTGTAATTGCCTTTTTTTGCCTTGCATTGCCTTGCCTCAAATTGCCTTGTTTGAAAATTTCCTGCTTTGCCTTGCCTCGAATTGCCTTATCTGGAGTTGCCATGCTTTGCCTTGCCTTTCTTACCTAGAATTGCCTTGGCTGGGATTGGCCTGCCTTGCCTTGTTTTGCCTTGCCTGGAATTTCTTTGCCTGGAATTACCAAGCCTTGCCTTGCCTGAAATTGCCGTGCCTGAAGTTTTCTTCCCTTGATGTAAGTGTTTTTCATTGCCTTGGCATGCCTAGCCTGGAATTGCCCTGTCGGAATTGCCTTGACTTGGCTTGCCCTGGCTTGCCCTGCCTTGCCTGATATAGCCTTACCTAGAATTGCACTGCATGCCCTTGCCTTGAATTGCCTAGCCTAGGGTTGCCTTGACTGGAATTGCCTTGCCTTGAATTTCCTTTTTTG
>JAPYYA010000737.1:0-10907 GCA_028533165.1 Leontopithecus rosalia
GAGCCCTGCTGCAATAGGACTGGCATCCTTACAAGAAAAAGAGAACAAGCTGGGCGTGGTGGCTCATTTCTGTAATCCCAGCACTTTGGGAGGCTGAGGGGCGGATTACCTGATGTCCGGAGTTTGAGGCCAGCCTGGCCAACATGGTAAAACCCCGTCTCTACTAAAAATACAAAAATTAGTTGGGCATGGTGACAGGTGCCTGTAATCCCAGCTACTTGGGAAGTTGAGGCAGGAGAATTGCTTTAACCCAGAAGGCGGAGGTTGCAGTGAGCCAAGGTCATGCCATTGCACTACAGCCTGGGCAACAAGAGTGAGATTCCCTTAAAAAAAAAAGAAAGAAAGAAAGAAAAGGAGAACAGAAACACGGGGAAAACACCATGTGACAACAGAGACAAAGCAGAAAGTGATACAGTCAAGGGTTTCCCCAGAAGCCGGAGGAGTAAGGAGGGATTTTACCTGCAAAGCCTTCACAGGGAGCATTGCCATACACACACCTTGGCTTTGGACTTCCGGCCTCCAGTGCTGCAAGAGAATATATTTTTTTTGTTGTTTCCAGCCACCCAGGTGTCGTACTTTGTCACAGCAGCAACAGGAAATGAATGCACACCTTACCGTACTTTACTGCATGTGCCCTACCTAGAATCAAGCCATTTGTATAAGTATTTATTTAAAAGCCATTTGCCAAGAAAGAATCAAGTCCTCGACAGCATCAGCTCTGTTGTGCCTGTGGCCACAGCCTCAGGGAGCACAGAGCAGGCCCTCAGTAAATAGCCTTTGCCTGCACACATGAATGGAAGCCTCTCTCCTCCATGTTAGCCAAACACTCTCAAGGCCTGTCCCCCTTCTGGAGGCCCCAGAGCCACACTGCCATGGCTGGGGTCTTGCTGGAGTCTGCTCTCCCTGGGACACATGGGGAGGGCTGTGTGGATTCACACGGACCTGGAGGCATGTGTGTGCCCCATCTCACTGACTTAATCCTGCTGCTAATAGGGTACCGAGAAGATCCATCAGATACCTGCCCTCTAAGCTCCTCACCTCTGAGTAATTAACTAATGGGTAGTTGGAAGTAATCAAAGACTCCTATCAGAGCCTATCAGCCAAATCTCCTTTGGAAGTCTGAAAACAAAGATTATCTGCAATGCCCAGGCCTCAAAACCAGGGAAATAAACCTGTATCGAATCAAACTCCCTGCCTCCAACTGAAGAATGTACGGGTTCCTGTTATAGCCTTCCGCATTCTTAGGGTAAGAACCGTATTCAGCTACTAACCTTTCTCTTAAATTGCTCATCCAAGATAGACCATTATTATAATGAAATACCTCAGCTGGGAATGTGCTTGGTTTCAGCTAAAAGGTTTTCTTTCTGACTGCTGTGCTAGTAGGCACTGCCTTAATTTGGGGGAACTTCCCTTTGGCTGTTTTGAAAGGACTTCGACAGGTCTGTTTATATTTTATTTGATTTGCTTCATTTCAGTGTGTGGGTCAGCCTGCCCCAGTCCTAATGATGATGAAAACTGGAAAAGATGGGGCAGCCCCAAGAAAGGATTAAGGAAAGAGCAATCATTTTAGTGAGGGAGAAGTGGGAGTCAAGCCTTCTAGAAGGCTCCACGTCCTTCTGCCCTGTGGGAAACCCACCAGGAGCTGGAAGAAAGTGCTCTGATCTGGGGTTTGCAGCCTTGGGACCCTCTGGGCCTTCTTGTTTGAACCATACAGGTCTTTGCACATGGCTGTCTCAGGAGGACCTGATTTTAAGACAAGGGTTAAAGTTCATGCCAAATTCCAAAATGCTTAGAGCTCAAATTCAAGGGAGGTTGGATGGTCAGAGGCCTTGTCAATACTTGAAGAGTAAAATGCTTGCATGTCCATCAAAGGTCCTGTTTGATCTGATATCTGGGTCTGCCCTCTCTTCCAACATCGAGGCTTCAACCCAAAGGTCTCAAGCTGGTGGTTCCAGGGCCAAATCCGGCACATGGATACGTTTTGTTCAATCTGCCCAGCGTTTGTTGGTTTTATTTACATTTCTCTTGATTTTTTTTTTTTTTTTGGCTGAGTCACCAAGATAAAAGAACATGGGAAATTTCACATTAAAATATCCTTGCAAAATCAGAACATCTAGCCCCCTGGGCTTGCATTTCCACGTGGCGACTATTGACTATAAATGGAGAGCAGCCAACGCCTGGCAGATGAGGGGACCTCCTTATCCCGCATCACTCATATCTCTGACCTGCCTGGTTCTGGTGAGATTAGTTTGAGACGCCCCTACTCATGTAACCATTCAGCCACACAGCTCTACTATTTCTACCACAGTGACAAATTAAATGTCACCCTTTCCACAAAGACTCTCAAACCCTCCCAACAGAAAACTTCCCACCTGGCCGCACCATAGGTTTGTGTTTCATTTGCCTAACTCATTTGGGTATGGATCCTCCCGTCTGTCTGTATGATCTGAATAACTTCATTCATCTCCCTTGACTTAGCACACATGTCATCTCCTTCAGGAAGCCTTCCCTGATTGTTCCTCCCTCTTCCAGCCTGCTGCCTTTCGCTGCTTCTGCCTTTCTATCCTCTTATCACCCTTGTTTCTTCTCTGTCTCCCCAATGGGAGGAAACCCGATGGGCTTCCTCCTGTAAACTCAGGAGGAAGCATGCAGCTTGGCATCTGGGAGGGCCTCTAGGGAAGTGTTTGCAGAATAGAGAATGGGACAGAAAGGAAGAAAAGGCTCATTTGCTCAGGATATTCAGTTAGAATGCTGTCAGCAGGAATGCATCATTATAGTAATAGTAATAATAATATTAATAGTTCCTACCACCTACTGGGGGCTTTGTGAGTCTTTTACATATTAATTTATTGTGTTAGTTTCAGTCCTCTGGGAAGCAGAAGTCTAGATGGAATGAGATATTTACTGAGGGAGATACCAGTGAAGGATAAAGGGGAATGAAGCAGGAGAATTCCAGGAACACGTGCACTTCAGGACCCAGGTCCCACCTGGGAGGAGAGGGGAAGGAAGGAGGATTGGGCAGGAAGGTAGGTGGGGTCTGATCTGAGATAGTCTCTGCCTGGTGATGAGAAGTGGCCTGCAGAGACTGTCCATCAGAGCAGTCTCACACCAGGCAGGAGAGGCTGGGCTCTAGCACCTCTACCAAGCCCAATCATTGACGGGGAGAGCAGGTCCTGGCTGTGCATGCATGGGTGATCTTGAGGTGGGTCATCTGGAGGCTCTCAGCTTGCAGAACCTCACACAAGGAGGTCTGAAGTTCCCAGCTCCAGGGCTGCAGCACCCAGATAATCCCCACAACCCCCCTAGGTGCCACTGTTGCTATTGTCCAGCTGAGCCTTAGAAAAAGTGATAGGACCTGGCCCAAAGCTACGGAGCTCTTAGAGATGGAACTAGATATCAATACCAAATCAGGCGTGCAGCCACCCTACACCCTACGTCTGGATCCTCCGCAACCCTCAGGGAAAGACAGGTTATTAAAGTCTGGGTTGATGGCCCAAAGCCCATTTTTCTGAGAAGGAATATGGGATCCTGAGCTAAGGAGCCGACTTGGCCATTCCAGAGAAAGGCCAGCAGGCACACCCAGGACTCGCGGCCTCCTGCAGCCCAGAGGAAGGAGACTCTGAGGCACCGATCCTCTGGGTTAGCAGGAGGTGGATTTCCACCAGCTCCTTTGTCAACCCCTCCCTAGCCCCTCTAATGATGATAACACCGGCCAAGTCCTACAGAACAGCTTCTGTGTGTCGGGGACTGTTGAACCACTTACATCTTTGCCCGTCTTTAACCTCCCAGCATCCTTGTGATGCAGATACCTTTAGTCTCCCCATTTCCAGGGGGAGAAAATAGAGAGCAGAAAAGCAAGACACTACTTGCCCAAGGCCACAGCTAGTTAAAGGCAAAGCTGAGATGCAAAGCCAGGTAGGCCCCGCTATTCAAGGCTCTGCTAACTTCAGCCAAGCAAGTGAAAAAGAATGGATGTCCCGTGAACATCCTGTGGCATCTCTGGAGAACGTTGCTGTTTTATTAATCTCTCTCAAGATGGATGTTGCTCAAATGCAGCAGCGTCGTGATGGTGCCAGTCGCCAGCAGTCTCCTGTCCGCGTGGGTTGCGAGCCCCGGGCGTGGACGGGGTTGGGAGCAAAGGGCTGCAGGTGCCAGCGGGGCCCGCCTCTCCCCGAAGGCGACCTCGGCAAGTTCACGGCCAGCCCGGGGCGCAAGGCGCGCGGCGGTGCGGCTCTTTCTACCGCCCTGCGTGCGAAGGGGAGGCCGCGCCCCCGCGCCCCCGCTCGCGCCGTGCCTGCCGCCGCCACCCGCCAGGCCGCCGGGCCGGCCACGGAGCTGCCGCTGCAGACTCTGCGGCGCCGACGCACCTGCAATCAGGCCCCGCGCCGCGCCGCCGCCTCGCGCCCAAGGCCGCCGCGCGCCGCGCTCGCCGCTGATAAGAGGCGGCGGGGGAGGGGCGCAGGATGCTGGCGGGGGGCGGCGGGGGGGGCAGCGGGGGGGCGACTGGAGCGGGCTCCGCTCCCCTCTCCCTCTCCTTCTCCCTCTGCGATGTCTCTCCCCAAAGTCTCTGACTTGCTCATGTCTCTGTCTCTTGTCTGCGCCTCTCCCCTAAATTCCCCCCAGCCCCCGCCGCGAGTGCTTGTGTGCACGTGTGTGAATGTGTGCGTGTGTGTTCCCAGTCCCCCCACCTCCTATACCTGTCTCTGTGCACTCCCCGACCAGTCTCCCACCCCCGTCTCTCTGATTCTCTCCATCTCTACCGATTCTCTCTTTTTCTCTCTCAGCATTTCCTTAGTCCCTACCTGTTCTTTCTCTCCATTTTTCTCTTCCTCACCTAACTTGGAGCCAATTCTTCCCCTCTCCCTCTATCTGTCCTCTCTCCTTGTCTCCATCTTTTTCACTCTGACTTGCCTCTCCCTCTCTCCCTCCCTTCCCTGTCTCTTGGAGAGTCGTTGCCTGTCCTCCTTTTCTCTCTGCATCTTTCTCTCGGTGTCCCCAACTTCCTGTCACTTCTCCCTTAGTTCTGTTCTTTCACTCATTTATTGTATCTCCCCTTTTCTTTCCTTTCCCTCCCTTTCCTTTCCCATCTTTCCGTAACTCTGCCTGTCCCCTGCTCCATCTCAGCGTCCTATGACACTTTCTCCATGGCCGGCCTGCCTTCAGAGCCAGCGGTTGCAGGAACAGCTGGAACCACCCAGCAGGCAGGGTTCAGCAGGTGTCCTGACTTCAGGGGACTGGAGTGTGCTCACCTGGGTGCCTTTCATCTGAGGCTCTGGCACACTTCACAAACAGTCATTAAGGCCCGCCTGGGGGCAGGTCAGGGACTATCACAGCCTGGGCTGTTTGATTATCTTCGTTATTAATACACATCCCCCTGCCTTAAATGAGTTTAGTGCAGGGGACAGAATCCCGACTGACGCCTGAAGAGATTAAGGTTTCCGAGGGTTGCAGAGGCCAAAGATGACAAACTGATACAGCAGGGTGTGAGTTTCTGCTGCTTCCTTCCTGCAGTGTAAGCTTCTGCCAGAAGCTTAGAAAACACCTTTTCTGAGACCGCTTCAGGGGTCAAGAGATGGGGCTAGATTTCTCTGAAAATCCTGGCCTGGAGGTCTGCTTTGCACCAAACAAGTCAGCAGGGATCTCAGTGGGAACCCACCCCCTTTTGCACTTGAATAAATTCAGGATTGATGGGAGAAGAATGGTGACATAGGGCTTATTTGTGTGTTCATTTTTCTGATCAGGTGATGCATCCAGATAGTATCAGTAGCGAAACAACAGGGGGCGCAGGAGTTGGGGTGCATCAGCATCTCAGGAACTGCATCTGGGCCAAAGCCACTGGGCCAAGAAGGCAAACAAGGTCATGCCAAAAGCACTTTCATTCATGAAGGCAGCTCAGATCCACATTCAAGCCAATCTACCCAGCCAGCCCTTCCCCTTAAACTCCCGAAAGGGATATTTCTTTTCTTTTTTTTTTTTCCGTTAAGATGGAGTCTTACTCTGTTGCCCAGGCTGTAGTGCGGTGGTGAGATCTCGGCTCACAGCAACCTTCGCTTCCCGTGTTCAAGCAGTTCTCCTGCCTCAGCCTTCCAAGTAGCTGGGATTACAGGCATCTGCCACCATGCCCAGCTAAGTTTTGGATTTTTAGTAGAGACAGGGTTTTGCCATGTTGGCCAGGCTGGTCTTGAACTCCTGACCTCAAGGTGATCCACCTCCCTTGGCCTCCCAGAGTGCTGGGATTACAGGCATGAGCCACCATGCCAGGCTTCAAAAGGGATATTTCTGGCACCTACTCTGGTGGCAGCAGTCATAACTAATGCTCACCGATTAAGCTCACACGTCCCTGTAAATAAAGACAGAGCCTGTGTGTTGAAGCCTTCAGGATGGTTGGAATTGGGGGCAGGAGGAGTGACAAAATTGCTATGGCCATTTGGGCGTTTTTCACTAACTCTGCATCTGGTATAAGACGTTTTGGGCTAGTTGAGCATCGTGCGTGCCAGTAGTATCACTTACTTTGACTATCTCTGTAAAGAACTTCGCTTTCTGCTTAGCAAGTAGTCCAGCTCATGAAGTACAATAAAACAAAGTGTCTATTATAGAATCTAACCTCCTGAGTGTACAGGTAGTGACTAAAATTCTTCCAGCTTTCCTGTTTATTTGAACATTTTTATAATAAATGCTAGGAACAAAAGTATAGAATGTCCGCCGGCACCTAGGAGAATATTTGGTCTATAAATCAAACTTCTTGTCATCAAAGATCAGGATCTGGCTAATAATTAAATCACATGCGGAATCTGGATGCTTAGTGGCTCTCTTTGAGGAAAAAGAAATGCAGCCTGCTTGGCGGCCCAGCCCAAAGCTAGCCTGGAGGAGCCACAGGAGGGGCCTGCGATGGAGAAATCTAGAATCTGATTACATGCAGGCCACTGACTCACGCACGCCGTGAGCTTGAGTAAGTAAGTTTACCACTCGGTGTCCTGTTTTTCCATCTGTGAGATGGGGATGATAACACGGGGCTGCTGGGTCAAGCAAGCAGATAACTTCCAGAAAGCCCTTTGAGCTTCTTGGAAACAGCACTCGAGATATGATTAGGCGCCAGTGTGCTGCAGAGATGTGTGCCCGGTGGCAATTGGAATGATCCAGGTCTAGTCTGGGCAGAAGTGGTCCTCCGGCTGTAAACAGAGCTTTCAACTCCTCCACCTGGTGTCCTGCGTCTCATCTCCCCTTCCCCCTGCCTGCCCCCACCTCTGCCTTCCTGCCCCTCCCTCCACCACTCCCCAACACAGCTCCAGCCTGAAATGCTTTCTCCTCCTAAAACCTCCTGCTCTTATACCCCAGTCACGTCTCACAGCAGTTATGTCAATGAGAAGCAGTAATTACTATTATAGCAGCTTCCATATTATTTTATAGGCCCTGTACTAAGTGCTTTAAAAGCATTGTCTCTTTCAGTTCTTACAAAAAATCACCAAGGTAGATATTCTTATTATGACTCTTTTACATATATTCATAAAACTGATAGCTACCAACTCCAAAAAAACTTTTCCTAACCTATTCCATTAAGAGACAACTCATGCTAGGTGCTTTACATATGTGGTATCATGCAGCCCTCACCATAGCCAAGCAAGATGAGACCTCATTGTCTTGGCTTCACAGATAAGCCCGCTCTGAGTCTTCATCAATGCTGTTACTCTCCCTAATACTTCAGTATATTTTCTTTGACTTTATCAAAAAGCTGTTTTGCCAGTTTCCCTAGTATTTCAAGGGTGCACAAACACCTCTAAGGTATGTTTTATTTGCTGTAAAAACAAAACTCTGAAGTCTCAGTGGTTTATGACAATAAAACTAAATACAAAGCAAGTTGGCAGAGGGCTGCCATGCAGTCATTCAGGGACCCAGGATCCTTCCACTTAGTAGCTCTGCCTTTTCTATGTCTTTAAAGTCTTCTTCTTGTGGCAAGTAGATGGGAAGAGAGAGCATGAAGGATGATGTGGGAGGTTTTTAGGGGCCAGGCCTGGAAGTCGGGAATATCACTAACGCAACCATCCATTAGCCATAACTTAGTCACAGGGTCTTACTCAACTCCCAGAGACACTAGAAAAAGTAATGAAGCTTGTGTCCAGGAGGCAAAAGAAGAGAATTTTGGTGAACATATAGCAAGCTCTGCCACAAAGTCTCAAGAATACATAGATGGGGAAAAGAGATGTCCTTTTTCTGTAACAGTTCCAAAATTAAGTATTTTCAGAGCTGTGCACCTCACCCCTAACCCTGAATAATCTCTTTATAACATACCACCTGGGATTTCCAGCCCCTTGAATAAAAGTAGAAATAAAAGGAACAGGTGCGGTGGCTCACGTCCATAATCCCAGCACTTAGGAAAGCCAAGGCAGGCAAGCACATCACTTGCAGTCAGGAGTTCAAGACCAGTCTGGCCAACATGGTGAAACCCCATCTCTACTAAAAATACAAAAATTAGCTGGGTGTGGTGGCACACTCCTGTAATTTCAGCTACTTGGGAGGCTGAGGCAGGAGAATGGCTTGAACTCAGGAGGCAGAGGTTGCAGTAAGCTGAGATCATGCCACTGCACTCCAGCCTGGGCAACAGAATGAGACATCTCAAGAAAAAAGAAAAGGAAATTAAAATATCTGCCCAGAAGTCTTGACTTCTTGCTAATAGAACTTCCTTACAGGAAAAACAGGAAATCTGACCACTTCCAGGTTTAAAACCTGTCAATGAGGCCAGACACGGTAGGTCACGCCTGTAATCCCAGCACTTTGGGAGGCTGAGGTTGGGAGTTCAAGACCACCCTGGCCAACATGGTGAAACCCTGTCTCTACTAAAGATATAAAAAATTAGCCCAGCACAATGGCATACCTGTAATACCAGCTACTTGGAAGGCTGAGTCAGGAGAATCACTTGAACCCGGGAGGCAGAGGTTGCAGTGAGCCGAGGTCGCGCCATTGCTCTCCACGCTGGGAGAAAGGTGACAGCGAGACTCCATCTCAAAAATAAATAAATAAATAAATAAATAAAATAAAAACCCATCAATGACTCCCCAGGAATAAATCCCCTCCTCTTGTCAAGTTATGCCTTCCCTTTGGGATGTGGCTCCGCTCACCTCCCCAAGCTCATCTTCCATTACTACTACAGTGCCTCTTGCTCTGTGATCAGTCACACCAGGCTCTTTCTCTTCTCCAGGCATTTGTGCCCGCAGCTCCCACTAGCTGAAATACTCCGCGCTGCCCCCTACCGACAGCTATAGAGCAAGCTCTTCACCCTTTAACACTGTCAAAAAGCCACTGTTTCTTGAATGCCTTCAGTGCCTTCATAGGATCCTCCAGGGCTTACTACATTGCTGTGGCTATTGGTGTGCATTTTCTCTCAAGCAGTGACCTACTCGGCCAAGCCCAATCTGCAGGCATAACCCCTTGGAGGGCACAGTGTATGAGGGAGGGCGGCTGGGGAGATGGAAACAGTAGTCTCCCAGGTCCTTTAGAACTGGCTGGCCTCTCCTCACCTAGAAGTTTGTAGCAGTTGCCATGCTTGGCCTATCCAACCACCACTTTTCATAGCTTCCATTCTAGAAGAGCCCAGTTTTTCTTTCATTGACCCTACGCTGCTTGAAAAAATTTTGATTGGTTAAAGTCAATCATGTAACCTCCTCTCTTCTTGCTAATGATTGGTAGAAGAGAGAACATATGACCCCCATGGGAAGGCAGCTGCTAGGAGCTACTTGGAAAGGTTTCTTTGCTCTATAAATAAACACAGAAGAAATGGACCCTTTTCTGGCTCCAGACATGGGTGTTTGAGAGAAAGTGACACCTGAAATGGCATAGTCAACCTAGAGAGGCTGCTGAAAGAAAAGACAGAAGGAGCCTCTGACTTCAATGATATTGTTGAGTTGCTGGATTACTCAACCCTGGAACCATCTTAGCTGCATTTCTTGGTCTATAAGATTATAAAATCCCTGATGTCTAATTTGTCTGAATCTTTGGTGTTTTTTTTTGTTTGTTTTGTTTTTTGGTTTTTTTTAAAGAAAGAAGGAAAGAGAAAGAGAAACGGGGGAGAGCAAACAGGAGTCTTGCTCTATTGCCCAGGCTGGAATGCAATCTAGAAATAGGTATTAAAAACCTCTTTTATGCTGATGATTGTGCTTAACAGCGGAGACAGGAAGGAATAAGGAAAGTAAATAACAAACAAACAGCCAACCAATATTTCGTTTAAATCTGTGAAATGCTGTGCAAGTGCTGAAGAGTGATTTGCTTCCATTTATGTGGTCACTTTCAAAATAGGTATAATGTGATACTAAAAAAAAAATGTATGTTCTGTGGACCTGGGGTGTAGAATTCTATAAATATTCACTGAGTTTACTTGTTCCAGGTCTGAGCTCAAATCATAAATTTCTCTGTTAATTTTCTATCTCATTGATCTGTCGAATATTAACAATGTGGCGTCAAAGTCTCCTGCTATTAGTGTGGGAGTCCAAGTCTCTTTATAAGTCATTGAAAACTTGTCTTATATATCTGGGTGCCCCTATATTGGGTACATATATATTTATGATCATTGACTCCTATTGTTGCATTGATCTTTTTATCATTATGTAATGTCCTTCTTTGTTTCTTTTAGTCTTGGTTACAATTGTAGTCTATTTTGTCAGAGACGAAAGTTACGACTCCTGTTTTTTTGTTGTTGTTGTTGTTTGTTTTGTTTTTCTTTCCTCTCCATTTGATTGGGGAGTCTTCCTCCAACCTTTTGTTTTGAGTCTTTGTGTGTCCTTGCTTATGAGATGGATCTGGATACAGAGTGCCGATGTGTTTTGATTTTTTATTCAGTTTGTGTGTCTGTGTCTTTGATTGGGGCATTTAATCCATTTAAATTCAGGATTAATATTGATATTTGTGAGTTTAATATT
>JAPYYA010000074.1:0-31191 GCA_028533165.1 Leontopithecus rosalia
CAGTAGGTCTCTTGAGTGGACGTCCAAGATGTTAGTTCCCAGGGCCAGGAACAGCGGCGTTAAGACTGATGGTGTTTTTCTGCCCAGGCTTCTCCTGTCTGGCTTCCTTCTTGTGTCCGTAATAGGCGAGTCTGCCTTCCTGGAGCTCCAAACCTCGGTCAGAAGGGGAACCAGTCGCGTTCACTCTGCGCCGAGGTGCTGGCACCACTTCTACGCTGGCCTCAGGAGTCAGCGCTGGGAACCCGCGCAGCTCCTCCAAACCCTGGTCAGAAGGGGAGCCAGCCCCGCCTAGTCAGCTCCGAGAGCTGCCATGCGGAGGTGCCGGCGAAACTACTGCCCCGCGTGGCTCCTCCACTGGGAATCTTCTGCTCCTGAGCGACCAGAATTTGTCTGAAAGTGTGGCGTCCTCTAGTTCTATGAGCTTTAACTGCGAGCTGCAATCCCGAGATGTTAGCTATCGGCCATCTTGGATCGTTCTCATTTCTAGGTTCTTGAGGAATTGCCTCACTGTCTTCCACAGTGGTTGAACTAATTTGCACTCCCATCAACAGTGTAAAAGTCTTCCTATTTCTCCACATCCTCTCCAGTATCTGTTGTTTCCTGATTTTTTAATGATCACCATTCTAACTGGCGAGAGATGGTATCTCAATGTGGTTTTGATATGCATTTCTGTAATGATCAGTGACAATGAGCATTTTTCCATATGTTTCTTGGCTGCATAAATGTCTTCTTTTGAAAAGTGTCTATCCGTATCTTTTGACCACTTTTTGATGGGGTTGTTTTTTTCTTGCAAATTTGTTTAAGTTCTTTGTAGATTCTGGATATTAGCCCTTTGTTGAATGGGAAGATTGCAAAAAATTTTTCCCATTTTGTTGGTTGCCAGTTCACTCTAATGATTGTTTCTTTTGCTCTACAGAAGCTCTTAAGTTTAATTAGATCCCATTTGTCTATTTTGGCTTTTGTTGCCATTGCCTTTGGTGTTTTAGTCATGAAGTCCTTGCCTATGCCTATGTCCTGAATGGTTTTACCTAGGTTTTCTTCTAGGGTTTTTATGGTGTTAGGTCTTATGTTTAAGTCTTTAATCCATTTGGAGTTAATTTTAGTATAAGGTGTCAGGAAGGGGTCAAATTTCTGTTTTCTGCACATGGCTAGCCAGTTATCCCAGCACTATTTATTAAATAGGGATTCCTTTCCCCATTGCTTGTTTTTGTAAGGTTTATCAAAGATCAGATGGTTGTAGATGTGTGGCATTGTCTCTGATGCCTCTGTTCTGTTCCATTGGTCTATATCTCTGTTTTGGTACCAGTACCATGCTGTTTTGATTACTATAGCCTTGTAGTATAGTTTGAAGTCAGGTAGCATGATACCTCCAGCTTTGTTCTTTTTGCTTAGGATTGTCTTGGCTATGTGGGCTCATTTTTGATACCATGTGAAGTTTAAGGTGTTTTCTTTCAGTTCTGTGAAGAAGGTCAATGGTAGCTTGATGGGGATAGCATTGAATCTATAAATTACTTTGGGCAGTATGGCCATTTTCATGATATTGATTCTTCCTAACCATGAGCATGGAATGTTTTTCCATCTGTTTGTGTCCTCTTCTATTCCCTTGAGCAATGGTTTGTAGTTCTTCTTGAAGAGGTCCTTTACATTCCTTGTTAGTTGTATTCCTAGGTATTTTAATCTTTTTGTAGCTATTGTGAATGAGAGTTCTCTCATGATTTGGCTCTCTGTCTGTTATTGGAGTATAGGAATGCTTTTGATTTCTGCACATTGATTTGTATCCTGAGACTTTGCTGAAGTTTCTTATCAGCTTAAGGAGATTTTGGGCTGAGAGGATGGGGTCTTTTTTTTTGAGATGGAGTTTCGCTCTTGTTACCCAGGCTGGAGTGCAATGGCGTGATCTCTGCTCACCACAACCTCTGCCTCCTGGGTTCAGGAAATTCTCTTGCCTCAGCCTCCTGAGTAGCTGGGATTATAGGCATGCGCCACCGTGCCCAGCTAATTTTTTGTACTTTTAGTAGAGACAGGGTTTCACCATGTTGACCAAGATATTCTCTATCTCTTGACCTCGTGATCCACCCACCTCGGCCTCCCAAAGTGCTGGGATTACAGGCTTGAGCCACCGCGCCTGGCTGGGGTCTTCTAAATATACAATCATGTCGTCTGCAAATAGAGACAATTTAACTTCTTCTTTTCCTCCTTGAATACTTGTATTTATTTTTCTTGCCTGATTGCTCTGGCCAGAACTTCCAATACTATGTTGAATAGGAGTGGTGGGGGAGGGCATCCTTGTCTAGTGCCAGTTTTCAAGGGAATGCTTCCAGTTTTTGCCCACGCTGTATGATATTGGCTGTGGGTTTATCATAAATAGCTTTTATTATTTTGAGGTACTTTCCATCAATACTGAGTTTATTGAGAGTTTTTAGCATAAAGTGCTGTTGAATTTTATCAAAGGCCTTCTCTGAATCTATTGAGATAATCATGTGGTTTTTGTCTTTGGTTCTGTTTATGTAATGAATTACCTTTATGGATTTGCAAATGTTGAACCAGCCTTGTATCCCTGGAATGAAGCCGACTTGATCATGATGGATAAGGTTTTTGATGTGCTGTTGGATTTGGTTTGCCAGTATTTTGTTGAAGATTTTTGCATCAATGTTCATCACGAATATTGGCCCAAATTTTTCTTTTTTGCTTGCATCTCTGCCAGGTTTTGGTATCAGGATGATGTTGGTCTCATAAAATGAGTTAGGGAGGATTCTTTCTTTTTGTATTGTTTGAAATAGTTTCAGAAGGAATGTTACCAGCTCCTATTTGCATGTCTGGTAGAATTCAGCTGTGAACCCATCTGGTCCCGGACTTTTTTTTGGTTGGTTAGCTATTAATTGCTGCCTCTATGTCAGACCTTGTTAGTGGTGTATTCAGGGATTCAATTTCTTACTGGTTTAGTCTTGGGAGGGTGTAAGTATCCAGGAATTTATTCATTTCTTCTAGATTTACTGGTTTATTTACATAGAGGTGTTTGCAGTAATCTCTGATGGTAGTTTGTATTTCTGTGGAATTTGTGGTGATAGCCCCTTTGTCATTTTTTATTGCATTTATTCAATTCTTCTTTTTCTTTTTTATTAGTCTGGCTAGCAGTCTATCCATTTTGTTGATGTTTTAAAAAAAACCAGCTCCTGGATTTATTGATTTTTTAAAAGGGTTTTTTGTGTCTCTATCTCCCTCAGTTCTGCTCTGATCTTAGTTATTTCTTGTCTTCTGCTAGCTTTTGAATTTGTGTGATCTTGCTCCTCTAGTTCTTTTAATTGCGACAATGGGGTGATGATTTTAGATCTTTCTTCACTTCTCATGTGGACAAGTAGTGCTATAAATTTCCCTCTAGACACTGCTTTAAATGTGTCCCAGAGATTCTGCTATGTTGTGTCTTCATTTTCATTGGTTTCGAATAACATCTTTACTTCTGCCTTCATTTTATTATTTATCAAGTAGCCATTCAGGAGCATGTTGTTCTCTTTCCATGTTGTGCAGTTTTGAGTGAGTTTCCTAATCCTGAGTTATATTTTTTGCACTGTGGTCTGAAAGACTTTTGTTATGATTTCTGTTCTTTTGCATTTGCTGAGGAGTAATTTACTTCCAATTATGTGGTCAATTTTAGAATAAGTGCAATGTTGTCTGAGAAGAATGTATATTCTGTGGATTTGGGATGGAGAGTTCTGTAGATGTCTATTAGATCATCTTGGTCCAGATCTGAATTCAAGTCCTGGTTATCCTTGCTAGTTTTCTGTCTAATATTGACAGTGGAGGGTTCAAGACTCCCACTATTATTGTATGGGTGTCTAGGTCTCTTTGTAGGTCATTAAGAACTTGCTTTATGTATCTGGGTGCTCCCATATTGGGTACATATATATTTAGAATAGTTAGCATTTCTTGCTGCATTGATCCCTTTACCATTATGTAATGCCCTTCTTTGTCTCTTTAAATCTTTGTTGGTTTAAAGTCTATTTTATCAGAGACTGGGATTGCAACCCCTGCATTTTTTTTGCCTCCCATTTGCTTGGGAAATCTTCCTCCAACCCTTTATTTTGAGCCTATTTGTGCCTTTGCCCATGAGATGGGTCTCCTGAATACAGCACACCAATAGATCTTGACTCTTTATCCAATTTGCCAGTCTGTATCTTTTGATTGGGATATTTAGCCCATTTACATTTAAGGTTAATATTGTTATGTGTGAATCTGATCCTGCCATTTTGATACTAGCTGGTTGTTTTGCCTATGAGTTGATGCAGTTTCTTCATGTGTTGATGGTCTTTACCATTTGGTACGTTTTTGGAGTAGCTAGTACTGGTTGTTCCTTTCTATGTTTAGTGCTTCTTTCAGGAGCTCTTGTAAGGCAGGCCTGGTGATGACAAAATCTTCAGCAATTGCTTGTTCATAAAGGATTTTATTTCTTCTTCATTTATGAAGCTTAGTTTGGCTGGATATGAAATTCTGGGTTGAATGTTTTGTCTTAAAAATATTAAATATTGGCTCCCATTCTCTTCTGGCTTGTAGGGTTTCTGCTGAGAGATCTGCTGTGAGTCTGATGGGCTTTACTTTGTGGGTAACTCTACCTTTCTCTCTGGCTGCCCTTAGCATTATTTCCTTAATTTCAACTCTGGTGAATCTGATGATTATGTGCCTTGGGGTTGCTCTTCTTGAGGAAAATCTTTGTGATATTCTCTGTATTTCCTGGATTTCAATGTTGGCCTGCCTTGCTAGGTTGGGAAAGTTCTCTTTTTTTTTTCGAGACGGAGTTTTGCTCTTGTTACCCAGGCTGGAGTGCAATGGCGCGATCTTGGCTCACCGCAACCTCCACCTCCTGGGTTCAGGCAATTCTGCTTCAGCCTCCTGAGTAGCTGGGATTACAGGCACGCGCCACCATGTCCAGCTAATTTTTTGTATTTTTAGTAAAGATAGGGTTTCACCATGTTGACCAGGATGGTCTCGATCTCTTGACCTCGTGATCCACCCGCCTCGGCCTCCCAAAGTGCTGGGATTACAGGCTTGAGCCACTGCGCCTGGCCCAGGAAAGTTCTCTTGGATAATATCCTGAAGAGTGTTTTCCAACTTGGTTTCATTCTCCCCATCATATTCAGGTATACCTATCAAACGTAGATTAGGTCTTTTCACATAATCCCATATTTATTGAGGCTTTGTTCATTTCTTTTCATTCTTTTTTGTCTAGTCTTGCCTTCTCATTTTATTTCATTGAGTTGATCTTCAATCTCTGATATCCTTTCTTCTGCTTGATCGATTTGGCTATTGAAACTTGTGTATGCTTTGTGAAGTTCTTGTGCTTTGTTTTTCAGCTCCATCAAGTCATTTATATTCTTGTCTAAGCTGGTTATTCTAGTTAGCATTTTGTCTAACTTTTTTTCAAGGTTCTTAGTTTCTTTGCATTGGGTTTAAACATGCCCCTTTAGCTCATCGAAGTTTGTTGTTACCCACCTTCTGATGCCTGCTTCTGCCACTTCTAAGTGGACGTCCTTTCTATCAATGTTGAAGTTATTTCTTTCTGTTTTTTAGTTTTTCTTCTAACAGTCTGGCCCCTCTGCAACAGGACTGCTGTGGGTCCACTCCAGACCTTGCTTGCCTGGGAATCACCTGTGGGGGCTGCAGAACAGCAATGATTGCTGCCTATTCCTTCCTCTAGTAGCTTTGTCCCTGAAGGGTAACCTGCCAGATGTCAGCCAGAGCTCTCCTATATGAGGTGACTCTTAGGATGTACCGGGAGTCAGGGAACCACTTGAGGAGGTAGTCTGTCCCTTTTCAGAGCTCAAGTGCTGTTCTGGTTGTTCTGTTGCTCTCTTCAGAGCTGCTGGACAGGAATATTTAAGTCTGCTGAAGTACGACTCACAACCGCCCCTTTTTCTAGGTGCTGTGACCCAGGAAGGTGGGGCTTTGTTTATCAGTCCCTGATGGGCTGCTGCCTTTTTTCGGAGATGCCCTACTCAGCAAGGAGGGAGTCTAGTCACAGTTTGCCTGCAGAGGCCTTGCTGAACTGCTGCGGGCTCTGCCCAGCTGCTATGTGAACTTCCTTGTGATTTTATTTACACAGGCAAGGTTAGAACTGCCTGATAATGGTAGACACCTCTCCCCACACTGAGCTTGACCATCAGGGGTTGAGCTCAAACTACTGTGCTGGCTGCAAAAATCTCAAGCCAGAGCAACTCAGTTTGTTGGTCTTTGTCGGGGTGGGACCTGCTGAGCCAGATCACTTGGCTCCCTGCCTTCAGCCCTCTTTTTTTCAGGGGAATGAGCGGTTCTGTCTTTCAGGCATTCCAGGCGCCAGCTAAAACAGCTGCCCAGTTTTGTGCTGGAAACCCAAGGCACTGGCTAAAATGGCTTAATTTTGTGCTGGAAACCTGCCCTGCCAGTGTTGTGGGCACCTGTGGGAATCTCCTGGTCTCTGGGCTGTAAAGACCATGGGAAAAGTGCAGTATCTGACCATGAGTGCTGGCTTGTCTGGAAACGTCCCTGATGGCCTCCTTTGGTAGGAGGGGGAGTTCTCCAGTCTTTTGCACTTCCCAGGTGAGGCACACCCCAACCTGCCTCAGCTTGCCCTCCTTGGGCTCCACCCACTGTTCAACCAGTCCCATTGAGATCAACCTGGTACCTTGGTTGGAAATATGGAGATCGCTTGCCTTCTCCATAGCTCTTACTTTGTAACTGTAACTGTTTTGACTTTATTTTAACAATCACTATTATTACAATTTAAAGCATTTTTGGTATCCAGCAGTAATGCCATCTAAGCATTCATTTGAAGGTGGTCCAAATGAAAGTGCTGAGAAAATGGTCCTGAAAATCAGTATCTTTGGAAAAGAAGTTAGACAAGCTAAAGTAAGATCAAATACCCTAACACACTGGGCTGCAAATTTTGAGGAAAGCATGCTATAAAATATTAGAAATAATCTTGAAAAATATAAAAAACCTATTAAAGTGAAAATAGATACAAATTGTAGTAGAAGCATGTGCTATGAGAACTCATGCCTCTCTAGTTTCCATTTATGCTTGTGGAAAAATTAGACTGGAATTATGCAACATTAAAGGAACACAACCATCACCTGAGATATCCCAGAATAACTTTTTTCATCAAGGTACTTTTCCAGTGAAAACTCTGTATAGATTGGCAGCCAAGGAAACTGGTCAGCTAATCCACCCATTGTTTAGCTTCAGTTTGGTACATGGTAGTAAAAAATATTGTGATTGCTCACACAACATCCATTTCAACCTCTTACTCTGGGTAGAAACCATGTGGCTGACTGGGATTCATTTCTTCCCTAACTCTAGAGGTGGGTTCTCACTAGTCCAGCCCTGGCTGTCATTGATTTAGATGGGCTCATTTCCCAGGTCTAAAATTACTGTAACTTCCTCAGCCATACTAATTTTTTCAGAGATGAGAAAGTCCAGTCAGTGGGAGGCTTAAAAATTTGGTATTATCATTGGAAGGAAAGAAACTCCTTCTTGCCCCCAGTGCAAAAGAGAAAGCATTTAGCCCTAGGAGCGGTGGTTACCACAAGGAAAGTCAGCCTCAACAAAAAGCCAATGCAAGAAAGAGAGCATAACCAAGGGAACTGAAAATTTGAAAATAGAAAAGGGCAATGACTCAGATGATATTATAAACCTTTGGCTCAAACTGACCCTGAAGTTTGCTCTCTAGTCTTTCTAGTTATGTGAGTCAATAAATTCCCTTATTCTCTGAGTTATTTTTTTTCTTTTTGAGCTGGAGCTTCCTTCTTGTTACCCATTCTGGAAGGCAGGGTGCAGTCTTGGCTCACTGCAATCTCTGCCTCCCGGGCTCAAGTGATTCTCCTGCCTCAGCTTCCTGAGTAGCTGGGATTACAGGCATGCCACCATACCTGGCTAGTTTTTGTATATATATATATACAAGTTATATATATACAAATTATATATATACAAATTATATATATATATATTAGAATATATATATTCTAATATATATATATATAATACATATATATATTCTAATATATATATATTAGAAATCAGGTTTCACCATGTTGGCAAGGCTGATCTTGAACTCCTGACTTCAAGTGATCCACTAGCCTCAGCTTCCCAAAGTGCTGGTATTATAGGTGTGAGCCACTGGAACTGGCCCTCTGAGCCAGTTTTAATTGTGTTTGTGCTACAGAAAGCTTTTTAAGTGATAACAGACACTTAGAAATAAATATTCCTTTCCCTTCCCATCCATCAGTAGTTTCATTAAAACAATCAAGACTTAAAATAGAAAGTCAAAATGAAGATAACAGAAGATACTATGTTTTTTTCATTACCTAAATCAAATGCCATTTTTTTCCACTCAAACTTTTTTTTAGCATAACCTTATTATTTTATTATTAGTCCCTAATCTCTGGCAATTCACTTCTAAATTGATTTGTATTGCTTATAAAGTGAAACACCATCTACTACTCACTTTAATTACTAAATTCTGATTGCTTACATAAATAAACAGCTCTCTGCATGTGACAGTCTCGACATTGGTCGAATTCACTGGTGGTCCCCATGGTGGTCAGTGATGTTTCTGTGAAGGAGTTCTGATTGTAATAATGCTTTGGTGCAACAAAGTAATGTTTCATAGTTTCATTTTTTACAAAGTTAATTATTACTTCCATTTGTTCCAGATATATATCTAACAATGCCTAGTTCAACAGATTCTGCAAGTTATCTCCCAATAGAAATGGCTGAAAATATGAAAACATTTATGTATTACAGTTTACACAAAGATATCTGTGTAAATGAAATGTATATCACTTTGGACTCTTTCTATTTCCAATGATAGAAGACTCAACTCAAATTCGTTTCATTACAGAAGGGTAATTCATTGACCTATGAATTGAGAAATCCAGGGACTTCATTTGGGGCAGGATTTGAAGCTCAAACAATAGTATCAGAACTCACCTTCTCTTTGTCTTCATCTCTGAGCTCTATTCTAGCTCCATTCACAGCTCCAGGTTACCCCATGTCTCCAAGTCCAACAGAAGGGACAGTCCTCTTCCTTGAAAAACTCAAAGAGCGGCCCTAGATCTTAGGGTTATTTGTACTGATTGGCCTAACCAATCAGTGTGATCAAGGGTAGAACACATAGATTGGCTTAGACTAGGTCCTATCCTCAAACCCTGCATGCAGCAGCAGACATAGTTCACTGGGACCATAGGCAAACCTACTGAAGGTAAGAGAAATCCTAAATATGTGTACATTGTATAGTTGACTCTTGAACAATGAAAGGTTAGGGGAGCTTACCCCCTGCACAGTCAGAAATCCACATGTAATTTTTGACTTCCCCAAAACTTAACTACTTAATAGCCTACTATTGACCAGAAGCCTTATCGATAACATAAACCGTCATTTAGAACACATTTTGTATGTTATAGGTATTATATATTGTATCTTAACAATAAAGTATATAACAATAAAGTATATAATAATAAAGTATAGAATAAATTTTAACAATACAGAGAAAAGAAAATGTAATTAAGAAAGTCATAAAAAAGAGAAAATATATTTACTACTGATTTAGTGAAAGTGGATTATCATAAAGGTCTTCATCGTCACCATCTTCGTGTTGAGCAGGCTGAGAAGGAGAAGGAAGAGGAGGGGTTGGTCTTGCTGTCTCAGGGGTAGCAGCAGAGGCAGGAGAAAATCTGCTTATAAGTGGACACACACAATTCAAACTTGTGTTGTTCAAGGGTCAACTGTACATTCTTATCTAAAAAAAATGGGGATGTGGGTGGTGGGGGTGAAATGGCAACAAACCATCAGAAAGTGAGGCCATATCCCATTCTTGCCTTTGGTCTCCAGGAATCTGTGGTGACCTGGCTGAGGCCTTTCCCACTTACTCTGACTTTTCGCTTTCAGATTCCTATGCAATCACCAAGTTTGACTTTTAGAGGGCTTCTATGCCTTTCTTCCTGACCCTATTCAGGTCCCATGTAAGCATTAATTTCTCTTTGAGCTCAATTCTTGTTTTGCAAGCCAAAGTTAATGGTTGTACAAGGTATTGTTAAAATCACGTGAGAAGTAGCTCATGTTGTAATCCAAGCACTTTGGGAGGCTGAGGCGGGTGGATCTCTTGAGGTCAGGAGTTCGAGACCAGCCTGGCCAACGTGATGAAACCCCGTCTCTATTAAAAATACAAGTTAGCCAGGCGTGGTGGTGCACATCAGCAGTCCCAGATACTCGAGGGGCTGAGGCAGGAGACTCACTTGAACCTGGTAGGTGGAGGTTTCAGTGAGCTGAAATCTCACTTCTGCACTCTAGCCTGGGCAACAGAGCTAGACTCTGTCTCAAAACACAAACAACAACAACAACAACAACAACAACAACAACAACAACAACAAAACCTACTGGCTGGGCTGGGTGAAGTGACTATTGCCTGTAATCCTAGCACTTTGGGAGACTGAGGCAGGAAGATTGCTTGAGCCCAGGAGTTCAAGACCAGCCTGGGCCACACAGTAAGACCCCATCTCTACAAAAAATCAAAACATTGCCAGGCGTTGTGATTCACGCCTTTAATCCCAGCACTTAGAAAGGCTGAAATGCGCAGATCACTTGAGATCAGGCATTCGAGACCGGCCTGGCCAACAAGATGAAACTCTGTCTCTCCTAAAACCCCATTTCCCTGGTTTTCCCTCCAAATTCATTCTCATTAGCTACACAATATGATTTATGGACACAAACAATGGCTAGGAAAAGAAGGGATATTCTGGGATAGGTTTCTAGGCAGCTGGTTAACAAATTTTGATGGATAGAAAATAATTAACTTAGCTGACTAATTTTGATAAATAGAAAATAAGTAACCTAAAAGAGCAGGGAGAACATATTGGGAGCATTCAATATGAAGCACAGACTTAGTTTTTTTTTCTAGAAATAATTGAACTGGTTCCAATCTATTTGGAGGTCTTTGGGTACTTCTAGATGATCTGTCTTGGGACCAGTGTCCTGAAGAGGGGTAGGTTTCAAAGAGGGTAGTGGAAATGCAAGGACATTTTTGGAAAGTTAAAATTGTCCACTAAGAAATTTGCTGAGCTTCTAATTTGTCTGTTAATCAAACAATCTAAAAATAAAGTCTGCTTTAAATAAAGTAACTCATGTTTTCCATATCTGTTCCTGTCCAGCAGTCCAATTATATCATGTAGTCACTTATTCCCCTTTTAAACTAACATGATTGGACTTGTTCTTTTCACTTAATAAATATGGACTCCCATTTTTAAGTTATTTGAAGAAAAATTTGTCCCCCTTTTTGCCTATTAAGCACATTTTGTTAATTTTTTTTTCCAAGGGAGATGCTACGTAGGGTGAATTAAAGGAGTCCCAAAGAAGAATCTGAAATAATGTGAGTCAACTGAGAGATGTTGAGAAAAAGTATTAAACATGCATTTAAATAGCTGGAGTTTAAATGTAGTGCAGCCATTACTGTGTTACCTTGGCCAATTTACCTAACCTCTCTGAGCATGATTTTCTGAAGAAAACTGAGAACCAGAGGATCCAAAGCAACATAGCGATGAGACCCTGTCAAGAGGGAAGGAGTCTTAGATGGATGTCAAGTCTACTCTCTAATACTTAAACCATTGGGGGATAGATGGATGTTTATTTAAAATTATAACAGAAATATCCTTAAATTATGTAAATTTTACTCGAAGAATTTTTCTAAAAAAGTAATTTATTCTAAGATATTCAATATGACAAAAATAAATGACATGTCTTTCTATCTGCCAGTGTTTTATTATCAAATGTTACAATGGTAACCATTAAGCTCTGAGAATTGTACGTAAGTCACGTACTGCTAAGATCATTGGTTCTCAGAGGTGCAACTCTAAGTCTAGTTTGGATCATATCCAGGAATTGATCAACCTTCCACTCAGCCTTAACATGAAGATAGAGAAAGGAATGTGACGGGCTTGGGAGGAGAAAGTGATGAAAGTGCCGAGTTGAGATGTTTTGCATTCCAGGTCCCAAACTCAGAATTAGCCTCTCTATTTTAAAGACGAGCAGGGATTTTCTGACTCCATTCTATGGTTCTTGCTGTCTCCTGTTTCTTCAAATTTCATATCATCCATTGGGGTTTACATGAGAAAATATAATATTTGGTAAATATTAATTTCCCCAAAGATAATTTTTTTTTGCCTATCCAAATTTAACCCAAGCCAATCGAAACTTCAAACCTGAATGAAACAAAAAGGAGAAAAACAAAAGAAAACCTCAAAAACGTTTTTTTCAAGCTAGCTTTCCTTTCATTAAGGAAGTAAGTCCTCCAATTCCGTGATACTGTTCCAGATACCCATTATGACTGTGCCTTTCTTGCATCAGGAATTTGCTTCAACATTGCTTTACAGGACGTGTGGTCATTTTTCACACTGTTGTTGTTTACCCAGTTTATGGAGGTTGTAATATTTATCTCACTCCTTGGATAATTTCTGAAGAGACAGAGTCTTGCTATGTTGCCCAGGCTGGCTTTGAACTCTTGGGATCAAGTGATCCTCCTGCCTCTGAGGTAGTTGGGACTATAGGCCATGCCACAGTGCTGGGGTGGACATGTAAATTTGAAGTGAATGATTAAACATGAAGCTAGTTGAAAACAAAGCAGGCCAGTAAAAGAAAAGCTACATTGTGCTTTTGAAACTATAAAGTGAATGGTTTCTTGGGAAGAGTTGTGATTTTGTGTATCTGTTGTTGAAATCAAAATAAACTACATTTCACTTGCATATTCTTAAATGAATTTTTAAATTTTTCAGAAGTCAATGTTTTATATGTTAACCCGTTTGAATCTTTGGAGAAAGTGGTTTTATTATAGGTACATAATACACTCTCAATATTTTATAATAAATCGTTCACTCTTCCATTTAAGGTATAACAGTTTCTTGTATAAAAATGGCTGGATGTGTATAAAGAAATTATGTTGTCTCATGACTTTAACTCAACTTCAGTAATTACTATAATCTCATGTTTGTAATATTTCGGTTAGGTGAGAGGACCAAATGAAAGTATTTTATGTTTTCTCATCACTATAGATTTTTTCATTGTGTAAACTTTTGGGTTTTAGCATTTCCTAACATGAACTTTAATCACTTTTAAGTATACATGATTTCTTCTGTAGCATTTAAATAAAATATTTTTATAACTTAAGAAACGTAAGTTCTGAGTTTGTTGAAACCTTTCCACGCCACTTTTTGATACAATCCTTGCTTCTCCTGATGATCCAAATTAAAACAATAATTTCTAAGCCTTTTGGAGTTGTAACAAGTAATCGTGATTAATTTTGCAGTCCTTCATTCCTCCTTGTTTCCTTCCTTCCTTATACCTGCTTTTTATCACACCTCACATACGTAATATTATATAACTTATTTTATTCTTAAAGTTAAATGTATTTAAAACAGTTTTATTGAGATGTAATTGACATATCATACAATTCACTCTTTTAAAGTACACAATTCAGTGTTTTTAATAATCCACAATTGTTCATTCATCACCATTATGTGATTCCAAAACATTTATATCACCCTAAAAAGAACTCTGTGTCCATTAGCAGTCACTCACCATTTCCTGTTTTTCCCAGCCCCTGACAACTGCTAATCTACTTTCTGTCTCTATGGATTTACCCATCCTGAACATTTCACATAAATGAAATCATACGATACGTGACCTTTTGTGTCTGGCTTCTTTGATTTAGTAGAACATTTTCAAGATCCATCCATGTGTACCATGCATCAGTACTTTGTTTCTTTTTGTTGCTTAATAGTATTCCATTGTGTGTGTTTACTACATTCGTTTGTTCATTCATCAGTTGACCGAACTTAGGTTATATCCAGTAGTAGGCTATTATACATAATGTTGCTATAAATATTTGTGTATAAGTTCTTGTGTGAGCCTGTTTCCATTTCTCTTCAGTATATACCAGGCATGAGGTTACTAGGTCATATGGTAGCTCTATGGTTAATTTTTGAGGAACTGCCACCCTGTTTTCCAAAGTGGCTGCTCCATTTTATATTCTCATGAATATTAAATAAGGGTTTCAATTTCTCCACATCTTTGCCCCAACTTGTTTTGGACTTTTTGATTATAGCTGACCCAGCAGGTATCAAGTGGTAACTCATTGTAGTTTTTGGTTTAAATGTATTTTGATTTGTGATCATTTTTCAGAATTATTTTATGTACTTTGTGATTAACAGCCACAGTAGCAATTTATTAAACACTTTTCTAAACAATATCTAATTTCATGGGTATAATGATTACCATTCTACAAAGAAACCAAAATTAGGAAGGTCAAATGTTATTCATGGTTCTAGTTAATGGTGGAGCCAGTGTTTGTACCCAGGTCTGTCTGACATTCAGGTCCTTATTGTTGTACAAATTCATTACATTGCCATGGAGACACACTCCAAACCTAGTAGTTTACAAACTCGTAGCCTATAATTTTTAATTTGAGACACCAAAACCCAATGACCTCTTCATTTCACTAGAGAGACTAAGATCTTTGGGAACACCCCATACCATCCTGGCCCTGAATTTTGGCAGAAGACCAAAAAGGGCCTTAATTGAGGGGCAATCATCTCAATTCTTTTCTCTTTTGCCTACTCAGTCATATTTATTATGATTTGAATATTCAGCTACATGATGTAGCCCTGACTTCATCATCGATACTAAAAGTTGTTGTGTGTTACTGCACACCTATTAGAATGGCCACAATTCAGAACACTGACAACACCGTGTGCTGGTAAGAATGTGGAGCAACAGGAACTCTCTCTCATTGCTGGTAAGAGTGCAAAGTGGGCTGGACGCGGTGGCTCACTCCTGTAATCCCAGCACTTTGGAAGGCCAAGGCGGGTGGATCATGAGGTCAAGAGATTGAGACCATCCTGGTCAACATGGTGAAACTCTGTCTCTACTAAAAATACAAAAATTAGCTGGGCATGGTGGTGCATGCCTGTAGTCCCAGCTACTCAAGGAGGCTGAGGCAGGAGAATTGCTTGAACCCAGGAGGCGGAGGTTGCAGTGAGCGGAGATCACGCCATTGCACTCCAGCCTGGGTAACAAGAGCAAAACTCCATCTCAAAAAAAAAAAAAGAGTGTAAAGTGGTACAGCCACATTGTAAAACAGCTTGGTGGTTTCCTACAAAACCAAATATATTTTTACTGTATGATCTAGCAATCACACTATTTGGTGTTTACCCAAAGAAGCTGAAAATTTATGTCCACACAAAAACCTGCACACATGTTTGTAGATTTATTTGTTGCTAAAACTTGGAAGCAACCCAGATGTCCTCCAGTAGGTGAATGGAAAAATATACTGTGGTACATCCAAATGATGGAATACTACTCTACACTAAAAAGAAATGAACTATTGTGCCATGAAAACACATGAAGAAAACATAAAATGCACATTTCTAAGTGAAAGAGTAAGCTGCGTACTGAAAAAGCTATATACTGTATGATTTTAACTATATGACACGTTCGAAAAGGCAAAACTACAAAACTGTAGAGACAGGACAAAGATCAGTGGTTTCTAGGTCTTGGGGAAGAGAAGGGATGAATAGATGAAACATAGAATTTTTAGGGCAGCAAAACTACTCTGTATGATACTCTAGTGATATATACATGTCATCATAATTTGTCCAAACTCACAGAATGTACAACACCAAGAGTGAACCCTAATGTAAATTATGGACTTTGGGTGATAAAGATGTAACAATGTAGGGTCACCAATTGTAACAAATACACCGCTCTGGAGTGGGGTGTTGATAATGGAAAGGATATGCATTAGCAGGAACAAGGAATATGTGGGAAATCTCTGTGATTTCCAGCTCAATTTTGGTGTGAACTTAAAATTGCTATTAAAAATAGTCTATCTTATTCTTTCTTAATTTTTTTGACAAGTCTGAGATAGTAAAAAATAGTCTATTTTTTTTTTAAAAGTTCCTATACTGATGTAAATAATTTAGATAATTGATTACATTATCTGGTTGATAGTTCTTGAGAACCAGAAAATCTTGCACTGTGGGAGGAGTAGATGGAATACCTTAGAGGGAGAGAGCTAGAGATACTAGAGCAGCATTTGCCTTCAAGATATTGCCCTTGTTTCTACGACTTCCTCTCTTTAGGAGTAACTTGACCTTATAGGCTTTACATTGACTATGCCTTAAAAAATAAGTTCATTCTAGCAAACACTTTGCTGTTTGTCTTTCAATCTATTATTTTATTTCCCTACATACAGTTTTTATTCACTAATAGTCTTTCACTTAATACCCATTCCACCTTCACCTCATTCTCTAGAGTCAATTCCTTAAAACACATTTTTGGTATTACTTCTGTGTCTTTAAATATGCTTCTTCTATCATTCTCAATTTATTAATTTTAGACATGATCTGAATTTTCACCCTCTATAATAAAGGAGAAGTAAGATATCCATTCAGTGATATCATCCACTACTTCCCTGGTAACTTTAAGAGATATTATCACAGCTTCATTTCTCATTTTATTAATGATAGGCATTATCCTTGATTGCTCAGCTTGTAAGATGAGGATGTTAATGCTTTTATCCTTCCATTCACTTTTTATGCACTTTTTCTTCTTCCTAACTTCTAACCTCTATACTTTCTCATTTGCATCTTCAAAATTGATAACATTTTATAATTTATTCTGCAATCAAAATGTAGTGTTCCATACATTGCCTTTAGGTTGAGTTTAGTAGTTGAAAAGCAGGGCCAAGTGCAGTGGCTTACACCTGTAATCCCAGCACTTTGGAAGGCTCAGGTGGGTGGGTCATCTGAGGTCAGGTGTTCAAGACCAGGCTGGCCAAATGGTGAAACCCCATCTTTACTAAAAATACAAAAACTAGCTGATGTGGTGGTGCAAGTCTGTAATCCCACCTATTCTATAGACCAAAGCACAAAAGTAGCTTGAATCTGGGAGGCGGATGTTGCAGTGAGGCGAGATTGCACCATTGCACTCCAGCCTGGGGAACAAAAGCAAAACGCTATCTCAAAAAAAGAAAGTTGAAAAGCAGTAAAATACTAATATTGAGACTTCATAAAAATTATAAATTGACACAATATTAGACTATGGTTATGTTTTCCCTTGTGTAGCTTTTTTTCCCCATAAAGTTTTTAAAAGTTCCCTTTTTGTTTCATTATTTGCCTTTAGTATAGTTCTGATTATTATTTTCATACTCTACAGAATTTCAGATATGCTATTGGGTTTTTCCTTTTCCCATCAACTAAGACCATCCATCTGTCTCCAATTTGAACTGCTCTCAAGGCCTGCTACACAGCTGTCATTCTGGGGTCTCCCTTCACCTTCTTGATTTTTTTTTCAAATTTTACTGGAACACATCTTTAAGACGTTTCTTAGGACATAGTAGATGAAAGGTAAATTTCCTAAGTTGTTGCATATGAGAATGAGCTTAGTTTACACCATATTTGATTGATAGTTTGGGTGGGGTACAGAATTCCAGGTTCAAAATCATTTTCCTTTAGAACTCTAAAAATACTATTCCATTATTTTCTGGCAACTCATATTATCATAGAGAAGTGGAATGCTATTTGATAACATCGCTCTATAGTTTGTTTTTAGGGAAGATTTCAGCATCTTTTTATTCTTCATGTTCACAGTTATCTGTATGGATATAGGTGTTTTCATTCCATTGTGCTGAGGAGTTGGGAATATCTTAATATGAAGATATTATCCTTCATCTCTAGAAAATGTATTTATTTGAAAATGTCCTTATCTCTGCTTTTTCTGTATTTCCTTCCTGAAACTCCTATTAATTGATATTGGATCTCTTAGATTGATCTTATTCCATCTCTTTAGAAAATAACATTTTCTTTTAAGATAAATGCTAAGGATTCTTCAAGAGGCCTAGAGAGTTGAACTTTTCTGAATATATACTAAACAATCCCTTTGTTTTTATAGCTTAATGCCACCATTTGCTGTACCTGGTATATCCGTGTCCTGTGCCTCTTTTGCATTCTTCAGATTGTTTTTGTCCTTAGATGCAAATGTCCTGCCCCTTCTTTAACACACACACACACACACACACACACACACACACACTCTTTCTCTCTCTCTTTTTCTCTCTCTGTAGAATGAGGCTGCTTCCTTCTTATTTCACCAATAGCTATATCAGCTCTCAGTTTCCAGAAATTTGGTATAACCTATTATTCACAATGAAGCCCTTCTTTTTTGCTTTTTTTTGTATTAAAATCATTACTTTTATATTCTTTTTCTGTTATTTTAATTGAATCAGGAGGAAGAGGTGTGATTCTTCCACAGTACTGATTGCTATGGTTTAAATGTTTGTGTCCTTCCAAAATTCATAAGCAATGAATCCCCAATGTAATAATATTAAGCGATGAGGCCTTTAGGAGGTGATTAGGTCATGAGGCCTCCACAGTCATGAATGGGATTAGTGCCAATATAAAAGGGCTTGAAGTAGCCTGTTCGTTCCTTTTGCCCTTCCTTCATGTGAGGACCCAGCAAAGAGATGCCATCATGGAAGCACAAAATAAGCCTTTGCCAGATCCTGAATCTGTTGGCACCTAGATCCTGGACTTCCTAGCCTCCAGATATAATAATACATTTCTATTATTTAAAAGTTATTCAGCCTAAGGTATTTTGTTATAGTAGCCCAACTGACTGAGACATTGACCCCTCAAACAAATCAAGCTTTTCATCAGAACTGCCTGACTGCTCTGCCCTGTTGCCTATCGTCCTGATATGGTTTGGCTGTGTCCCCACCCAAATCTCACCTTGAATTGTAATAACCCTCATGTGTCAAGGGTGGAGCCAGGTAGAGATAATTGAATCATGGGGGTGGTTTCTTCCACACTGTTCTCATGGTAGTGAATTAGTCTTGCAAGATCTGATGGTTTTATAAATGGAAGTTTCCTTGCACAAGCTCTCTTTCCTGTCACCATGTAAGACCTGACTTTGCTTCTCCTTTGCCTTCTGCCATGACTCTGAGACTTCCCCAGCCACATTGAACTGTGTGTGCATTAAATCTCTTTCCTTGATAAATTACCCCATCTTGGGTATGAGTTTATTAGCAGTGTGAAAACAGACTAATACAGTAAATTGGTGCTGGGAGTGATGTGCTGCTATAAAGATACCCAAAAATGTAAAAGCCACTTTGCAACTGGGTAACAGGCAGAGATTGGAACAATTTGGAGAGCTCAGAAGAGGACAAAAAAATGTGGAAAATTTGGAACTTCCTAGGACTTGTTGAATGGCTTTGACCAAAATGCTGATAAAGATATGGACAATGAAGTCTAGGTTGAGGTGGTCTCAGATGAAGATGAGAAACTTGTGGGGAACTGGAATAAAGGTGATTCTTGCTATGTTTTAGCAAAAAGACTGGCGGCATTTTGCCCCTGCTGTAGAGATTCGTGGAACTTTGAACTTGAGAGAGATGATTTAGGGCATAGGGCAGAAGAAATTTCTAAGCAGCAAAGCATTCAAGAGGTGATTTGAGTGCCATATATATATATTTTTGTTCTTGTTGCCCAGGCTGGAGTGCAATGGCATGGTCTTGGCTCACTGCAACCTCTGTCTCCCCGGTTCAAGCAATTTTCCTGCCTTAGCCTCCCAAGTAGCTAATTACAGGTACCTGTCACCATGCCCAGCTAATTTTGTATTTTTAGTAGAGATGGGGTTTCTCCATATTGGTCAGGCTGGTCTCAAATTCCTGACCTCAGGTGATCCACCCACCTTGGCCTCCCAAAGTGCTGGGAATACAGGCGTGAGCCACCATGTTCAGCTGACTTGAGTGCAATTAAAAGCATTCAGTTTTATATATTCACAAACATATGGTTTGGAATGGCAACTTATGTTTAAAAGGGAAGCAGAGCACAAAAGTTCAGAAAATTTGCAGCCTGGTGATGCAATAGAAAAGAAAAACCCATTTTCTGAGGAGAAATTCAAGCTTGCTGCAGAAATTTACATATGTAATGAGTAGCCAAATGCTAATCTCCAGCACAATGGGGAAATGTCTCCAGGGAATGTCAGAGATCTTCATGGCAGTCCCTCTCATCATAGGCCCTGAGGTCTAGGAGGAAAATTTTCCCTGGGGCCTGGTTTCATGAGCCAGGCCCAGGGACTTGCTGCTTGGTGCAGTCTCAGGACATGGTACCCTGCATCCCAGCCATGGCTAAAATGGGCCAACATAGAGCTCAGGCTCTTGCTTCACAAGGCCATCCCAAGCCCCAAGCCTTGGTGTCTTCCACCTGGTATTGGGCCTGGGTGTGCACTGAAGTCAAGAATTGAGGTTTGGGAGCCTCTGTCTAGATTTCAAAAGATGTATAGAAACATCTTGATGTCCAGGCAGAAGTCTGCTGCAGGGGCAAAGCCCTTATGGAGAACATCTGCTAGAGCGGTGTGGAAGGGAAATGTGGGGTTGGAGTCCCCACATAGATTCCCCAAAGGGGCACTGCTTAGTGGAGCTGTGAGAAGATGGTCACCATCCTCCAGCCTCCAGAATGATAGATCCACTGACAGCTGGCACTATGCACCTGGAAAAGCTGCAGACACTCAGCGCCAACCCTTGAAAGCAGCCAGGAGGGGTGCTATACCCTGCAAAGCCACAGAGGCAGAGCTGCCCAAGGCAATGGGAGCCCACTTCTTGCATCAGTATGACCTGGATGTGGGACATGGAGTCAAAGGAGATCATTTTGGAGCTTTAAGATTTGACTGCCCTATTGGATTTTAGACTTGGTTGGGGCCTGTAGCCCCTTCATTTTGGCCAATTTCTCCCATTTGGAACAGGTGTATTTACTTGACTCAATTGCTCAGCTTTGCCATCATTCTTCTTGGGGTAGAGCCATTCCTCAATATACTACAAGAAAATCACTGCCTAGTGTTTGGAATTTGTAATTTTTTTTCATCCTGTGAACTATAATCCAACATTAGTAAGATTATTATTTTCTCTCAGAGAAGTGAAAGCAATGAAGTAATTATCTCTATGTTTGAGGCAGGGCATAGAAGAAAGGGAAAGAGAGAGAATACCGTCAGAATTTTCTTCAAGTACAGTCTCTAGAAGGTTAATAAAGAGGGTGTAAAACTGTTTTACATCTTTAGTAAAGTTGGCCAAGAAGAAATAGTCTTAAGTTGCAACATGAGAGGTTTTTCGAAAAACTAGAAAACATTTATGAATGAGAAAGAATTCCTGTAGGAAATTGTGTACTTTTCTTCCTCAAGTATTCTTAAAAACAGGAAAGGGACTCATTTTGTTTTCTGTAACTAATTAGAAGTGGAAGGATGGACTGGAAAACCTGCCTAGCTCATTTTGTTCTAGGAACTAGGATGATGAGGATAAATAATAATAATGATAATAGCTGTCATTTATTGAGTGCTTTTGATGTGCCAGCTTCTAGGCCAAGTACTTCATTTACCTATCTCATTTAATTTCTACAACCAGTCTATGAGTAAGAAATATTAACATTTCTACTTCACAGATGAAGAAACCCATTGTTTCAGAGCCTTAAGGTAACAGATTCAGATCTGGATTTGTTTGACGATTAGATCCATACTTTGAATTATTATGCTAAGATACCTCTTCTTTGATGCCATAATTTACCTTCAGAAACAACATCTTTACTTAGGACAACTATGCCTTCCCTTTTCTAGGTAATATTTGTGATAATTGTTGGTTTGGGGTGATTTATTGTTTGCCATGCACTGCAGCATCTAGTCAGAGTGAGGTGATGTCTCCTTATTTCTAGGACTTGATCTAGTTTTCCAATGTTATAAAAATGTACAACTTCCAAGATGTCTTTCAAAGTCAGATTACCTTTTACTATCCGCACAGAAGACCCTTCAAATTCCTTATCCAGTCTGAAGTTTAGCAGCTGCCCTGAAGGGACTATTTCAGAATATGGCTGAGTAGCCCAGCCCCACGGCAGCTTGCCACTTCTTAGGGGATGCTGGCAGGCTCCTAACCAGAGCACATGAGCATCTATTTCCTTCTAAGAACTATCTTCACCTTGGTCTTTTAAAATTGTGGCTGCTTCAGGGGAAAAGTTGTTGGTTAAAAGAAAATTTTTCTTCCCACAGTTAATTTTATATGTCATTTCAACTAGGCGAAGGGATGCCTCTATAGCTGGTAAAACATTATGTCTGGGTGTGTCTGTGAGGGTGTTTCCAAAAGGGAATATCATCTGAATAAATGAACGGAGTTAAAAAGATTACTCTTTCCAATGTGGGTGAGCATCATCCAATTCACTGGGGGCCCGAATAGGACAAAAAGGTGGGGAGGGGCAAATCGGATCTCTTAGACTGAGATATCCATCTCATGTTGCCCTAAAACTCTGGAGCTCCTGGTTGACTTGGACTGAATTACTCTGGCTTTCCTAGTTCTACAGGTAGCAGACAGCAGATAGTGGGATCTCTCGACCTCTGATACAGTTTGAATGTGTGTCCCTGTCCAAATCTCATGTGGAAATATACTCTCCAATGCTGGAGGTGGGGTCTGGTGGGAGGTGGTTGGATCATGGGGGCTGATTTCTCATGAATGGTTTAGCATCATCCTCTTGATGCTATCCTCGCAATAGTGAGTGAGTTTTCATAAGATCTGGTCATTTAGAAGTGTGTGGCATCTCCCCCCAACTCTTGCTCCTGCTTTTGCCATGTGATGTGCCTGCTCCTCCTTTACCTTCCTCCATGATTTTAAGTTTCCTGAGGCCTCCTTAGAAACTGAACAGATGCCAATATCATGCTTCCTGTACAACCTGCAGAACTGCGAGCCAATTAAACCTCTTTTTTTGTGGGTTACCTAATCTCAGGTATTTCTTTATAGCAATGTGAGAATGGCCTCCAGAATCATGTGAGCCAACTCCCATATTAAATCTTATGTTCTATTATATCCCATAGTTTTGGTTTCTCTGGAGAACCCTGGCTAATAACACAGATTCTCCAGGTAGTCTATTTCACTTTACAGGATGAGCTACGTGTGTGATCCTGTTCTGGTTTGCTCTATTGACCATGAAAGAGTTGTTTGTCCTTTTGCTATTTATCCATCTGAGTGAATGAAAAGGTGCATGTTTTTTAAAATCCCATTTAAAAGGCACCAAAGGATTCGATGAAAAAAATAAGGAGGGGAAAAAAGAACATTTGTCTTTCTCTCTTTCCATAGAGGTAAAGAGAAATCCAATTGCAACAGATACCTAGGATAACATAAAAAGTTAATTATACCCTAAATGAAATTGCAACAACTAAAACACATTCACACAATTGCAGTTAGCCTAGCAGATGATTGTTATTACGAAGGAATTCTGCAGTCCTGTAAGTGTTTATACCTTCTTTTTGGGGTTTTTTTGTTCTTCCTTAGTGGCATTCATACTGGGGATGACTGAGTAGGACTCCTCCACCAGCTGCAGGCTGGCATATTCTGTCTACTACTTTCCCTGTCATTTCCCTTTCCTCTTTCCTTCTGAACTCAGTTTGGCCAGGATTGTTGAAAACACGGTGGTGGAGGCAATCAAAGTGACTAAACAAGTTTTGTCCATAATCTTCTGTTTTTACTCACTTTTCTCCCCATATTTATTGACCACCTCCTTCATCCAAGAACAGATGATGCTGTTGGTCACACCTTCACCATGAAACTGCTTCATGTCACTACAAAGTGCACACTGCTATGCCTTTGGATGTCACTGTCACATTCTGGACCTTAGACTCCTAACTTGAAAATAGGATAAAACTGACAGGAACCTAGACAAGGTAAAGAGGTCATTCTAATCACATTTATATTACATTGTAAACAGCCCAGTTTCACAAATGAGTTTCTCCTCCTTTATGGAGAAGGATTATGAGAGTTCTCTATATTATTATCATCATCACCACAAGCCTCAGCAATAACAAATTTCCCAATCATAGGAGAGAAGAAATAGAAAGTGACCCCTATATAAAAATGATCTAAAGTGCTCTAACTGCACTTTGGAAAAAATACAAAAACATAAGAAGTTTATTGATTGAGGCTTAACATAGTAGATATTAAAACTGATAATAAAACTACACTAATTTAGCAAGTACAGAGCAAAAAGACAAATAAATTAATGTAACAGGAAAAGAACCCAGCTTATATAATACATGCTATTGGAAGACATGACAAAATAATAAAAAAAGGGCAAGATTTTCCACTAAGTGGTCTGGGGAGATGTGGTTATTCAGAAAAAAAAAATCACTTTAGATTTTCATCTCACACCGTGTGGGGAAATTTATTCTAGATGGACTAAATATAAACTCTTAACAAATATAGAGAGACTAAAGTGACTCTGATCTCTGAAAGAGAAGGTACTTCTTCATATTAGAGCAAAAATAAAAATTATAAAGTAATTTATCAGTATTTGACTACCTAATAATGTAACACTTCTATACATTAAACAACAATTATGACATAAAGGGCTAATATCTTTTCCATATAAAGAGCTTATACAAACAGACTAATAAAACAATAATACCCCAGCAGGAAAAATGGGCAAGGAACATCACAAAGGAGGGAATTTCAGAGTCTAATAAAGATATGAAATAAACATTTGACCATATCTGTAATCAAAGAAATGCAACTAGAATAATGAAATGTCTTTTTTCCCCTTTCAGATTAGCAGAGTTTCCACACTGGTTGGGTCCTCTAGGAAGCAGATGCTGAGGTGGAGTTAGGAATACAAAGGTTCATTTGGGAGAAATGCCTCTGACAGATAAAAGAGGGTCAGGGTCTGACAAAGACCTAGATATGTTATGAATATTCTCTCATTCTACATGACAATCTTTCCAGGAAAATAGAGAGATAATTACTGCTAATAACACTCAAATATGAATGCCTTTAATCCCCACAATACCCTAAGGCATGTACTTTCTTGATCCCTATATTAGAGATGAGGAAACTAAGGCACAGAGAGGATGAAGAAAATGCCCAAGGCAGAGTTGGGACCTGAATCCAGGCAACCTGGCTCCCAAGTCTTTCGTCTTAAGTCTTGTATTACAACTATTTCTTAAGTAAAATGTGGACATTTAAGCAGTTTTAAAAATGGTATCAAGAAAGAATTTTTACCAAAAAGAAGAAAAGAATTTTAATCATATGGGAAAATGTTTACAGTATAAAAATAATTGGAAAAAGCTGAATTCAAAATTGTCCATACAATAAATTCCAATTATGTGTAATATACATAAAATAAAAGATGAGAAGAGAGTAAATTATTAATAGTAACTTTTGAGTGAAAGGTGAAGTGTAGAGTAACCAACTCATCCCGGCTTTTTCCTGGACTTTTCTGGTTTTAGTACTCCAAGTTCCATGATCTGGGAATTCTTTCAAGTCTTAGACAAGTAGATGATTGGTCACCCCCAGTAATTTTAATTATGTTTTGACATGACTTAGATTTTCTTCCCAAATTCTCTAAAATGAGCAGGTATTAACTGGGTAATCAGGGGAAAAACATGCCTAAACAACAATGAAACAGTAAACTCTTGGGAGAAGTAAAGGAAGCACATTGGTTGTCTTTTGGATGAAGAGAGATCTGGAATGGAGGGGAGCCATCCAAAGGGACTGAACAGGTAGCAGGAAATTGTAGTTCATTTTCTCATTCATTTAACTCAATGCAAGGCCCTTGGGATACAGAAATGATGAAGATAATAAGTCACTTGCTCTCAGGAATTTACATTCTAGTAGGTTAAGACATTCAATAAACACATTATAATATTATGCACTATGACGAGTGCTATGCAGGAGGGAACTGGGGTGATGTAATAGAGAGTAATGGTATGGGGATACTCCAGAGAGGATGACTAGGGAAGGCCTGTGTGGACTGGTGACATTTGATGTGGAACTGAATGAGAGGTGGCATTATAAACATTATTAATGCAACTCTAAAACTATACCACAGGGAAAGAAAATTTTTAGCAACTCATTTATTCCCAGACCTGGAATTAAGACACACATTTCTGGAGACAGAATTCCTTGGCACTATACATCCTACTCACATTAATTATAGCTAAAAGATTATGTTTACATTATTTCAAGTCTGTGGGAAATCGGACAAGTTTTCGCAAAAATGGAAATTTTTAAGGAGAAATTCATATCTAGTTATCAGAGGCCTTTTCTAAATATATTCTGAAGAAGTAGTGAGACATCTTCAATCCATGATCATTCACAAAGTTAAAGGCCTTTAAAAATTAGACTATGCCTATTTCTGAATGATCTTTTAGCGTGATACTGCTTAGAAGCAATACATATGTTGAATGAATAAAGAATAGCTTAGGGGAAGCTGCAATCTCCTTGTCCTCATTTAGCAACTGCCAAGTCCTTAAAATGAAGACTGAGCATATAGTTTACTGGGGAGAAAAAGAAAAAACACCCACCATTGCCAAAGTCAAAAACATTTTGTTGGAGTCACCAGACTACCAAAAGTAACGTCTTCTTACACACCAACAGCCTGTTATGTAGAGTGCTAATACAGCAGAGTGCCAGTGAGTTCACAGGACCTTCTTGCCTTCTCATCATCAAGGTAGAATGACAAGAAGCAGAAGTCATCCAGTAAAAACAAAGAAGGGTCACACTGGAACAGGGAAGGAAATGCTAGGAACAAGAGAGTTTTTTGTTTTGCTTTTAAACCAGAAAAGCTTCATACATTCCTAAAGTCTAGCCAGGTAAAAAATTACAAGCCGAGGGTCAGTATAGATGATTTTAGACCACAGTGCTTATAAAACTAGTCTTAAGAGGACTGTAGTATTTTTTTTTTAATCTCACATTCCTCTCATTTCTTTCTCCCTTCTGAAAATGTTCTTTAGGAAAAAATGGTTAAAAATGCTTATTAAACAATTTTTATGTTTTAAGCTGATTATGAGTTTGGACTTTAAGGAAGGAAATAAGCAGTAGGATGGATTTTTTAAATCCTCAGAAAAATTTCTATGGAAAAGATGCTTTTTGGGGGGTGGCAGTCCAGGCTGGGTATCAGTGTCTGCTGGTAGGCTTATCGTAACTGAGAACACTGAGCTGTTCTTTAAAAAAATTCCTTAGCTAAATGAATAATTGAAAATGCTGAGCCATTAGAACTTCAAAGATTAATTTCTCCATTAGTGGCACAAGGTGATAGAGAAAAACAATCAGGCTAAAGAAGCATAATCAAGCTAACCCAACTGGGGCATTTCATCTGATATTCAAAGTCACTGGGCCAAAACTTTGATCTCCTTCAATTTTGTTTGAGAGAGTTTTAGGTCATTTAAAACGGCAGGAAACTTCTGTCTGTGGAACTCAGAACTGTATTTTGATATATATAGTTTTCTTTTAATCCCTTCAGGTAATAGGATACAAAGTGCTATTTCTGGGCACTGTGAGCTGCGGGATGGTTATTTAGTAACCAGTGTCAGACAGTCCCAAAAGGCCTTGTGTATATTTTCAATGTGCTTACTTGATAGCTACAAGTCCATTCAGTTATATTAAACTTGGAGGCACACCATCTTACTTTGCTAAAGAAAGAACAGTGATGCAACAAGAAGTCACGTGGCAAAGACAAGGCATGTGCGTTCCAAGACAAACCAAATAAGGCAGAGCCACTACAATTAGGATTCGAATAACAAAGATGGGGTGGATTTAACTTAAAAACTTCCTTTTAGTAATCAATTCTGTCCGTAACGAATATATTCTCCAGGTGTATAGCTAAGAATAAAGAGCTTAGCTTATAATAATGCTGGGTAAAATACATTATCTTTGCCTGTGAAATTTTCATACAAGTCTAATTTTATACTATCTTTATGCATGCTCATCAGGATTATTCCATGGTGTGGGACTTTCTGCATTAGAGACTGTAAATCAGATAATTGTAACTACTGCTGTCATCAATGTCACTGGCAAAAACAGCACCGTAATGTGAAGAAGTAAATATTATATAGAGATCTGCCCACAGTTGTTTAGTTCCTGTTATATTATATCTGAGGCATTGTTTTAGGCCCATTTAAAGCATTATCTCTATTCTTTACAACAGTCCCTGCAAATTAAGTACAGTTGTGTTTGTGAGTTTTGCATCCACTAATTCAACCAACCATGGATTGAATGTTAAAAAAAAAACACATAACAAAAAAATATAAATTAAAAAAATACAACTATTCACATAGCATTTACGTTATACTAGGTATAATAAGTAATCTAAAGATTATTTAAAGTATGCAGGGGGGTGTGCATTAGTTATATGCAAATACTATGCCATTTGAGATAAGAGACTTGAGCATCCTTGAATTTTGTAACTGCTAGAAGTCCTGGAACCAATCCTCCATAAATACCTAGAAACAGTTGTGTTATTAGTCACGTTTCATATTTGAGGAACAAAGTTGACCTAACTTACTCAAGAGTTACAAATGTGTAAGTGGTAGAACCAAGACTCCAGTAACACCTTCTTTGACTTCAAAACCCAAATTTCATCACAATCACTGTTTTTCCAAATTTTGTAGTGCTTTTCCCTCAGAATTAATGAATGGAGTGTTTTTTCTTGCCAATGTCACTTACTTGGAAGCAAACCTCCTCTTCCTTTCTTTGCAGTAAGATTGTATCTACTGAATATTTACCATTCTTCAGTTCCTTCGCCTTCTAACTAGGGAGGGTAAAGGAGACAAATAATGGTAGAGGAGCCCAAAGCGTCTTCACTGTTGAAGATAACAAACCAGGCACACACCATACCTTTAACCCTAGTACTTGGAACTCTAGTGAGATTAGTTCCATGCACAAGTCCCATGTAAGTTTTCACATCTGGATCTGCAGAACTGTTAACATGGAACAGAATCTGGGTATGTGACAATAGCCAGCTCTCTCAAGGTATGAGGCACTTCGCATTGATTACCTTGTTTAGTTGACACATCACTCACCAGTTTGGTACTGTCGTTGTTATCCTCCTCATATTACAGATAAGTGACTCACTCAGGGCCATTCTTATGTTTATTGGTAAAACAGGGATTAGAACTCCTGATATCAAAATACTGTAATTGTTTATATGATTCCTAGTAAATCTTTAGGTTAGTTTTTTTCAAGTGTTTTGACATTGTGATGTAATACTCATCCTAAGTAATTTGTAATTAAAATAGATAAAATTTGACATTTTGAAATAGTTTGCCTTTTTTTTGTTGACTAGAGAACATGCAACGATTTCTTTTAAAGACCATCACTCTCTACTGTTTGCATTCAAATACATCTTCTTTTGTATAAGAGAAATGTGTGAGTGGCCACCAACATGCAGGAAATTGAACATGAGAATAACCCTGTTTGTTATCCACTGGGCTGTTTCGTCTGTTTCCTGGCTTATCTGGCTAATAACCCATTTCGGTTCTTCAAAGCTGTCTAGAGACTTCCCACCAACTAGAGGACCTAACACAAGTCTGTCATTACACAAAGCAGAGTGCAGTAAAGTTTTGCTAAAAACATGGGAGTAAGAAACAGAATGGTTGAAAGCAGAGATCTCCAGGGTTGAATTCAGGCCTCTACCACTTATTAGCTCTGCCATATTAGGTGGTTATTTACCCTCTCCAAACCTTGATTTTCTCATTAAAGAAATACGGATAATAGTATCTAACTCATAGGCTTGTTGTGAGGATTAAATAAGACAAAGTAGAAGTGTTTAGCACACTGCCTAGCTTGCAGTAGGTGTTCAACAATGTTACCTGATGTTATCTGCTGTTTTGAAATTGTTCTTATTCCCCTCCACCTGGACTCAGTAAGGTCAAGTTAGATGGTAACCACATAAAACAAGGGGCTGTATCTTTGCATTCAGGGTGAGCAAAGTAAATCTGGGCCATATAAATGGATATGTAAGATTTGATTTATTTTATCAATGCCACCTTATAAGGAGAAGAGGGAAAATAGAGTCAATAAGTAATTCTGGGAGGCTTAATGAAATATTTATTCTTTTACACATGATCTTGTAAACTAGTGAGCATGATTTTTAAGTCTTGTTAAAAACAAGACTGCATCCAGCATGATAAAGAGTTTGTATGTTGAGAGACCTTTAATCATTCCCTGCTAGTTAGTTGTTGATTTTTTTAAAATAATCAGTAACATACAGAAATTAGTGCAGTTTGAGTTCTTACAGAATTTGTTTTCTTTTTATATGTGACTTGAAAGTAGCGTAGGCAATGTGCACAGAGAGTTAAGAAAAAAAATCCACACAGATGCTGACAGACTGGGGGTTAGCACCAAGTAAAAGAAACTGAGTGGGCTTGTAGACTGCATAGTAGGAAGTATCGGGACTGCAGCAAGGACCTGATTCAGAGGGAATTTTCCATGAAGATGCTGTTAGATATAACCTGCTGTGATGTGGCAGTCAGCTCTACAGACTCTCATTTTCTTGATATGTTGTTCTGTAGTATGATAAAAATATTGATTATATATCTAGGTTAAGTTCTGTCTTCAACAAGTGCTACACAGGTTGCTCATTGATAATATTCTACAAGTATTTTTGTCTCAGAATCACATACCTTTTACATGCTACAGTAGAGCAGCAAAGATTTCTCGTCTCACAGATGAAGAGTAGAGTTCCAGATTGTGCCCTATATGTTATTTATGTACAGTCTTCTCTCCCCAATTTCTTTTGTGCCTACCACTTTGCCATTTGGGTGTCCAGTGCAGCCCTCTCCGTCTAAGGAATTAGCTGAATGCCTAATTTATCGCCTGTTGTTACTTTTGTTTCCAGCAGGAGGAGTATAATGATTAAGCTGGCATAAGCCTTCCCTCTTTGACTTGTTAAACTCAAAAAGGACTTTAGAAACAATAAAAAGATGTAAAATTTGGAAATAATAAAATTGGAGAAAGTGATTTTATCATTCTAAAAAAATTAGAGAAGGCAAATAAAGTGAATGGGAAAGGCTACTACACAAATTTTGTCTCTGAAGAGGAAGACAGTGTGATGAAGTAAAACAAACAGAAAACAAAAACTGAATTTAGGTTGAAAAATGTGGGTCCTGGTTTTATTTTATTTTATTTATTTTATTTTTTAAATTCCCATTTATTTTTGGCTCTTGGGGCAATGTTATCTTTTCAATATGAAAAAAAGCAGCAAGTTCAACACAAAATAGAAATCTCAAATGTAGGCTAGAACAAAATCAAGTGTGTGGGGTGGGGAAGCAACAGCAAAAGGAAATATGAGATGCTGCAAAAAAGATGGAGGAGGGTCCCCCTCT
>JAPYYA010000746.1:0-19863 GCA_028533165.1 Leontopithecus rosalia
GCAGGCAATTCCAGGCAAGGCAATTCCAGGCAATTCCAGGCAAGGCAATTTCAGGACGTGCAATTTCATGCATTTCCAGTCAAGGCAATTCCAGAAAAGGCAATTCCGGGCAATTCCAAGAAAGCCAAATGCACGCAAGGCAATTCTAGGAAATTCCAGGCAAAGCAATTCCACGCAAGGCATTTTGAGGCAATTCCAGACAAGGCTATTCCAGGAAAAAAAATTCCAGGAAGTTTCCAGCAAGCCAATTTTAGAAAATTCCACTCAAGCCAATTACAAGCAATTTCGGACAAGGCAATTTCAGGCAAGTCAATTCCAGGAAATTTTAGATAAAGCAATTCCACGAAAATCCAGGTAAGGCAATTTAAGTCAAGTCAATTCCAGGAAAATCCAGGCCATGCAATTCCAGGCTAGTCAATTCCAGAAAATTCCAGGGAAGGCAATTCCAGGCAATTCGATAAAAGGCAATTCCAGGCAAAGCAATTTAATGCAATTCCAGGCAAGTCAATTTTTGGGAATTCCACGCAAGGCAATTTCAGGCAAGGCAATTCCAAGCAAGGCAATTCTGGGCAATTCCAATCAAGTAAATTCCAGACAATATAATTCAGAAAAATTCTAGGCAAAACAATTCCAGCCAAAATAACTCCAGGTGATTCCACACAATGCAATTCCAGACAAGGAAATTCCAGGAAATTCCAGGAAAGGCAATTCCAGGCAATACAATTCCAGGCAATGCAATTCCAGGCAAGGCAATTAGAGGCAATTTCAGGCAAGGCAATTTTAGGCAATGAAATTCCATGCAATCCCAGGCAAAGCAATTCCAGGCAAAGGCATTCGAGGAAAGGTAATTCCACACAAGGCAATTCCAGTTAATTCTAGGCAAGGGAATTTTAGGCAAGGCAATTCCAGACAATTCCAGGCAAGGCAATTACATGCAAGGCAACTCCAGGCAATTCTAGGCAAGATAATTCTTGCAATGGCTATTCCAGGCAAGTTCAGGTAAAGCAGTTTCAGGCAAGGCAATTACAGGCAATTCCAGGCAAGGCAATTCCAGGTAAGGCATTTCCAGGAAACTCCAATCAAGGCAATTCCAGGCAAAGCAATTCCATGCAATTCCAATCAAGGCAATTCCAGGCAAGGTAATTCAAAAACATTCTACACAAAACAATTTCAGCCAAGGCAACTCCGAACAATTCCACACAAGGCAATTCCAAAAAAGTCAATTCCAGGCAATTCCAGGCAAGGCAATTCCAGGCAATGCAATTCCAGGCAATTCCAGGCAAGAAAATTTCAGGCAATTCTATGCAAGGCAATCCTAGGCATGGTAATTGTAGGCAAGTCCAGGTAAGGCAGATACAGGCAAGGCAATTCCAGAAAATTCCAGTCAATTCAATTTCAGGCCAGGCATTTCCAGGCAATTCCAAGAAATGCAATTCCAGGCGAGGCAATTCCAGGCAATTTCAAACAAGGCAATTTGAGGCAAGTTTATTTTAAGCAAACCTAGGCCAGGCAATTGAAGGCAAGAAAATTCCAGGCCATTTGAAAGAAGGCAATTGCACGCAAAAGAATTCTAGAAAATTCCAGGCAGAGCAATTCCACACAAGGCATTTCAAGGCAATTTCAGGCAAGGCAATTCCAGGAAAGTCAATTCCAGGAAATTCCAGGCAAGCCAATTCCAGAAAATTCCAGGCAAGCCAAATCCAGGCAATTCCAGGCCAGGCAATTCCTGAAATGTCAAATCCAGGAAAATCCAGGCAATGTAATTTTAGGCAAATCCAGGTATGGCAATTCAAATCAAATCAATTCCAGGCAAATCCAGGACAGTTAATCCCAGGCATGTCAATTCCAAAAAATTCCATGCAAGGCAATTTCCGGCAATTCCAGGAGAGGCAATTCCAAACAAGACGATTCCAGGAAATTCCAGGCAAGGCAATTCCAGTCAATTTTAGGAAAGGCAATTCCAGGAAAGGCAATTCCAGGCTAATTCAGGCAAAGCAATACAATGCAAGTCAATTTCATGCAAATCCAGGCCAGACAATTCCAAGCAAGTCAATTCCAGAATATTTTATGCAAGGCAATCTGAAGCAATTTCAGTCATGGCAATTCCAGGCAAGACAATTCCTGGAAAATCCAGGCTAGGCAATTCCAGGAAATTCGATGAAAGGCAATTCCAGGCAAGGCAATTTCATGCAATTCCTATCAACGCAATTCCAGGCAATTCCTATCAATGCAATTCCAGGCAATTCCTTGAAAGGCAATTCCAGGCAATGCAATTCCAGGGAAGGCAATTTGAGGTAATTTGAGGCAGGGCAATTCCAGGCAACGTAATTTCAAGGAATTTCAGGCAAGGCAATTTCAGGCAAAGCAATTTCAGAAAAGGAAATTGCACTCATTTTAATTCCAGGCAATTCTGAGCAAGCCAATATCAGGCAAGGCAATTTCAGAAAATTCCAGGCAAGGAAATTAAAGGCAAGAGAATTCCAGGTAATTCGAGGCAAGGCAGTTCTAGGAAAGGCAATTCCAGGTATGGTAATTTCAGGCATTTTCAGGCAAGGAAGTTTCAGTCAAGGCAATTCCAGACACTTCAAGTCAAGGCAATTCCAGGCAAGGCAACTCCAGGTAATTTCAGGCAATGCAATTCCAGGCAATTCCAGGCAAGGCAACTCCAGGCAATTTCAGGCAAGGAAATTCCAGGCAAGGAAATTCCAGAAAAGGCACTTCCAGTCAATTCAAGAAAGGTAATTCCAAGCAAGGCAATTGCAGGCAAAGGAATTTCAGGCAATTCCAGGCAAGGCATTTCCAGGCAATTCCAGTCAAAGAAATTCCAGGCAAGGCAATTAAAGTCAATTCCAGGCAATTTCTGGCAAGGCAATTTCAGGCAATTTCAGGGAATGCAATTCAAGGCAATGCAATTTTAAGAAATTCCAGGCAAGGCAATTCTAAGCAAGGCAATTACAGGCAATTCCAGGCAAGAAAATTGAACGGAAAACAATTTTTAAAAAGTCCAGGCAAAGCAATTGCAGGCAAGGCAATTTCAGAAAATTCCAGGCAACGCAATTCCAGGCAAGGCAATTACAGGCAATTCCTGGCAATGCAATTTCAGGCAATTCGAGGAAAGGCAATTCCAGGCAAAGCAAATCCAGGCAAGGAAATTCCACGCAAGGCAATTACAGGCAATTCTAGGCAAGCAAATTATAGGCAAAGCAATTACAGGTAATTCCATAGAAGACAATTACAGTCAAGGCAATTCTAGGCAAGACAATTCCAGGCAAGTTTATTTAAGGCAGTTCCAGGCAGGGCAATTCCAGGCAATTCCAGCCAAGGCAATTCCAGCCAATGCAATTCCAGGCAAGGCAATTAAAGACAATTCCAGGCAAGGCAATTTCAGGCAAGGAATTTTCAGGCAATTCCAGGCAAGTCAATTCTAGCAAGGCATATCCAGAAAAATGCAGGCAAGGCAATTCCAGGCAAGGCAATTTCAGGCAATTTCAGTAAAGGCAATTCCAGGCAAGGCAACTCCAGGCAATTCCAGGCAAAATAATTCCTGGCAATCCTAGGCAAAACAGTTTTACAGAAGGCAATTACAGGCAATTCTATGCAAGGCAATTTCTGGCAAGGCAATTCCAGGCAATTCTGAACAAAGAAGTTCTAGACAAGGATTTCCAGGCAAGCGCAGGTAACACAGTTCCAGGCAAGGTAATTCAAGGCAATTCCAAACAAGGCATTTCCAAACAAGGCATTTCCAGTGAAGGCAAATCCAGGCAAAGTAATTAGAGTCAATTACAGGCAAGGCAATTCTAGGCAAGGCGATTAAAAGAAATTTTAGGCAAGGCAATTCCAGGCAAGTCCAGGTAAGCCAGTTCCAGGCAAGGCAATTAAAAGCAAATCTAGGCAAGGCAATTTCAGACAGGGCAATTCCAAATAATTGCAGGCAAGGCAATTCCAGGCAAGGAAATTTTAGGCAATTCTAAGCAAGGCAATTCTAGGCAAGGCAATTCCAGGCAAGTGCAGGTAAGGCAGTTTTAGGCAAGGCAATTTCAGGCAATTCCAGGCAAGGCATTTCCAGGAAATTTCAGTCAAGGCAAATCGAGGCAAGGTAATTAGAGGCAATTCCAGGCAAGGCAAATCCAGGCAAGGAAATTCCAGGCAATTACAGTCAAGGCAATTCCAGGTAAGGCAACGCCAGGCAATTCCAGGCAAGGCAACTCCAGGCAGGAGAATTCCAGGCAAGGCAATTTCAGGCAAGGTAATTCCAGGCAATTCCAGGCAAGGCAATTCCAGGCAAGGCAATTCCAGGCAAATATAGGCAAGGCAATTCGAGGCAAGGCAATTCGAGGCAAGGCAATTCCAAGCAATTCCAGGCAGCGCAATTTCAGGCAATTTCCAGGCAATGCAATTTTAGGCAAGGCAATTTCTGACAATTTTACACATGGCAATTGTAGGCAAGTCAATTCTAGGAAATTTTAGGCAAAATAATACGAGGCAAGTTAATTTCAGGCAAATTTAGGCAAGGCAATTCCAGGAAAGTCAATTATGGGCAATTCAAAAAAAGGCAATTCCAGGCAAGACAATTCCCGAAACTTCCAAGCAGGGCAATTCCCAGAAAATCCAGGCAAGGCAATTCAAGGCAAGTCAATTTCAGGCAATTCCAGGGAACGCAATTCCAGGCAATTTCAGGCCAGGCAATTTCAGGCAATGCAATTTCAGGCAATTCCAGGAAGGAAAATTTCAGGCAAGGCAATTCCAGCCAATTCCAGGCAAGGCAATTGCATGCAAGGCAATTCTAGGAAATTCCACACAAAGCAATTCCAGGCAAGGCATTTTGAGGCAATTCCAGGCATGGCAATTCAAGGCAAGTCAATACCAGGAAATTCCAGGCAAGGCAATTTCAGGCAAAGCAATTCCAGAAACTTCCAGGCAAGGAAATTCCAGGCAATTCTAGGCAAGGCAATTCCAAGCAATGCAATTTCAGGCAATTCCATGCAAGAAAATTCCAGGCATTTCCAGTCAAGGCAATTCCAGGCAATGCAATTTTAGGAAATTTCAGGAAAGGCAATTCCAGGCAATTCCAGGCAAGCCAATTGCACGCAAGGAAATTCTTGAGTACTCCTAGCAAAGCAAATCCAGGCAAGCCATTTCAAGGCATTTCCAGGCAAGACAATACCAGGCAAGTCAATTACAAAAAATTCCAGGCAAGGCAATTTCAGGCAATTCCAGGCTAGACAATTCCAGGCAATTCCAGGAAAGAAAATTCCAGGCAACGCAATTCCAGGCAATGCAATTCCAGCAAGGCAATCTGAGGCAATTTGAGGAAAGGTAATTCCAGGCAATGCAATTCTGGGTAAATCTAGGCAAGGCCATTCCAGGAAGGCAACTTCAGGCTATTACAGGCAAGGCATATTCAGGCAAGGCAATTTTAGGGAAGTCCAAGTAAGGCAGTTCCAGGCAAGACAATTCCAGGCAATTCCAGGCAAGGCAATTCCAGGAAAGGCATTTCCAGGCAATTCCAGTCAAGGAAATTTCAAAAAAGGCCTTTTAAGGCAATTTCAGGCAATTCAAGGCAAGGCAATTTCAGGGAAGGCAATTCCAGGCAAATCGAGGCAACCCAATTCAAGGCAAGGCAATTACAGGCAATGAAATTCCAGACAATTCCACGCAAGGAAATACCAGTCAAGACAATTCCAGGAAATTTCAGGAAAGGCAATTGTATGCAAAACAACTCTAGGGAATACCGGGCAAATTTATTCCAGGTAAGGCACTTTGACTCAAATCCAGGAAAGGCAATTTCATGCAAGTCAATCCAGGCAATTCCAGAAGAGGCAATTCTAGGCAATGCAATTCCAGTCAATTCCAGGCAACGCAATTCTAGGCAACGCAATTCCAGGCAAGGCAATACCAGGCAATTTGAGGCACGGAAATTTCAGACAACGCAATTCCAGGTAAAAATAGGCAAGGCCATTCTGGGCAAGGCAATTTCTGGCAATTCAAGGCAAGGCAAATCCAGACAAGGCAATTCCAGGCAATTGTAGGCAAGGCAATTCCAGGGAAGTTTAAGTAAGCCAGTTCCAGGCAAGGCATTTTCAGGCAATTCCAGGCAAGGCAATTCCGGGCAAGACATTTCCAGGCAATTCCAGTCAAGGCAATCCCAGAAAAGGCAATTTAAGGCAATTCCAGGCAAGGCAATTCCAGGGAAAACAATTCCAGGCAATTCCAGGCAAGGCAATTCCAAGCAATGCAATTCCAGGCAATTCCAGGCAAGGAAATACCAGTCAAGGAAATTCCAGGCAATTCCAGGCAAGGCAATTGCACACAAAGCAACTCTTGTTAATACCAGGCAAAGGAATTCCAGGCAAGGCATTTCGAGGCAATTCCAGGCAAAACAATTCAATGCAAGTCAATTCCAGACAATTTTTGAAAAGGCAATTCCAGGCAAAGCAATTCCAGAGAATTTCAGGGAAGACAAATCCAGGCAATTTTAGAAAATGCAATTTCAGGCAATGCAATTACAGGCAATTCTAGGCAAGCAATTCCAGACAATTCCTGGAAAGGTAATAGAAGGCAAAGCAAATCCAGGCAAGAAAATTCCAAGAATGCAATTCCAGGCAATTCTAGGCAAGGTAATTCCAGGCAATGCAATTCCAGGTAATTGCAGGCAAAGCAATTTCAGGCAAAGCAATTACACGCAATTCCAGGCAAAGCAATTCAGGGCAATACAATTCCAGGGAAGGCAAATCCAGGCAATTCCAGGCTAGTCAATTCCAGGCATGGCAATTCCAGGCAATTCTGGGCAAGGCAATTTTACACAAGGCAAATCTAGGGAATACCTTGCAAAGCAATTTCAGGCAAGGCAATTCCAGGCAATTCAATTCCAAACAATTATAGAAAACGCAATTCCAGACAACTTCAGCAAGTCAATTAGAGGCAGTTCCAGGCAACACAATTTCAGGCAATTCGAGGAAAGGCAATTCCAGGCAAAGCAAATCCAGGCAGGGAAATTCCATGCAAGGCAATTCCAGGCAATTCTAGGCAAGCAAATTTGAGGCAAGACAATTCCAGGTAATTCCATGCAAGGCAATTACAGTCAAGGCAATTCTAGTTAAGGCAATTTCAGGCAAGTCCAGGTAAGGCAGTTCCATTCAAGGCAAATCCAGAAAAGGCAATTCCAGGCAACTCCAGTCAAGGCAATTCCAGGCAAGGCAATTCAAGGCAATTCCAGGGAAGACAATTCAAGGCAAGGAAATTCCAGGCAATTCTAGGCAAGGCAATTCTAGGCAAGGCAATTTCAGGGAAATTCAGGAAAGAAAATTCCAGGCAAGACAATTGCAGCAAGGAAATTACAGGCAATTTTAGTAAAGGAAATTCTAGGTAAGGCAACTCCAGGCGATTTCAGGCAAGACAATTTCTGGCAATTCTAGGTAAGGCAATTTCAGGCCAGGCAAGTCCAAGCAATTCAAGGCAAGGCAATTTCTAAAAACGCAATTGAAGGCAAGGGAATTCCAGACAATTCCAAGCAAGGCAATTCCAGCCAAGGCAATTCCAGGCAATTTCAGGCAAGGCAATTCGAGGCAAGTCAATTCCAGTCAAATCAAGGCCAGACAATTTAAGGTAAGGCAATTTCACGGAATTACAGGAAAAGAATTCATGGCAAGTCATATGTAGAAAATCCCAGGCAAAACAATTCCAGAGAAATCCAGGTAAGGATATACGAGGAAAGTCAATTCTAGGCAAATCCAGGCCAGGAAATTTCAGGCAAGTCATTTCCAAGAAATTCTAGGCAAGGCAATTTCAGGCCATTCCAGGAAAGTCAATTCCAGGCAAGTCAATTCCAGGAAATTCCAGGCAAGGCAATCCCAGGCAATTCCAGGCTAGGTTATTCCAGGCAATTCCATGCAAGGCAATTCCAGGAAATTACATGCAAGGCAATTCCAGGCAAGTCAATTGTAGAAAATTCCACGCAAGGCAATGTCAGGCAATTCTAGGTAAGGTAATTCAAGGCAAGGCAATTCTAGGCAATTCCACGTAAGGCAATTTCAGGAAAGGCAAACCCAGGCAATTTTAAGCAAGGCAATTCTAGGTAAGGCAATACTAGGAAAGTGCAGGGAAGGCAGTTCGAGGCAAGGCAATTTCAGGCAATTTCACGCAAGGCACTTCCAGGCAATTCCAGTCAAAGCAAATCCAGGCAAGGTAATTAGAGGCTATTCCAGGCAAGGCAATTCCAGGCAATTCCAGGCAAGACAATTCCAGACAATTCCAGCAAAACAATTACAGGCAATTCCAGGCAACACAATTCCAGACAATTCGAGGAAAGGCAATTCCAGACAAAGCAAATCCAGGCAAAAAATTCCACGCAAGGCAATTCCAGGCAATTTTAGGCAAGCAAATTCCAGGCAAGTCCATTCCAGGTAATTTTATGCAAGGCAATTACAGTCAGGGCAATTCTAGGCAAGGCAATTCCATGCAATTCCAGGTAAGGCAGCTCCAAACAAGGCAATTCCAGGCAAGGAATTTTCATGCAATTTCAGTCAAGGTAAATCCAGGCAAGGTAATTCCAGGCAATTCCAGGCAAGGCAATTTCAGGCAAGGCAATTCCAGGCAATTCCAAGCAAGGCAATTCCAGGCAAGGCAATTCCAGGCAATTCCTGTCAAGGCAATTCAAGATAAGGCAACGCCAAGCCATTGTAGGCAAAGCAATTCCAGGCAATTTCAGGCAAAAAAACTCAAGCCAAGGGAATTCCAGGTAATTCAAGGCAAGGGAATTCCAGGCAAGGCAATTGCAGGCAAGGGAATTCCAGGAAATTCGAGGCAAGGCTATTCCAGGAAAGGCAATTCAAAGCAATTTTAGGCAAGGCAATTCCAGGGAATGCAATTCCAGGCTATGCATTTCCAGGCAATTCCATTCAACCAATTCCAGGAAAGGCAATTTAAGGAAATTCCAGGCAAGGCATTTCCAGGGAAGGCAATTTTAGGCAATTCCAGGTAGTGCAATTTCAGGCAAGGCAATTCCAGGCGATGCAATTCCAGTCAATTCCAAGCGAGGAAATACCAGTCAAGGCAATTCCAGGCAATTTCAGGCAAGGCAATTGCACGCAAAGCAATTTTAGGCAATACCAGGCAAATCAATTCCAGGCAAGGCATTTTGATGCAAATCCAGAAAAGGCAATTTCATGCAAGTCAATTCCAGGCAATTCCAGAATAAGCAATTCGAGGCAAGGCGATTTCAGACAATTCCAGGCAACGCAATTCCAGGCAATTAAAAGAAATTAAATTTAAGGCAATGCAATTTCACACAATTACAGGAAAGGAATTTCAGGCAAGTCATATTTAGAAAATTCCAGGCAAGGCAATTCCAGAAAAATCCAGGCACGAAAATTCAAAGCAAGGGAATTTCAGGCAAATTCAGGCCAGGCCATTTCAGGCAAGGCAATTTTAGGCAACTCCAGCAATGGCAGTTTCAGTCAAGTCAATTTCACGAAATTCCAAGCAAAGAGATTCCACACAATTCAGGAAAGGGCATTTTAGGCAAGGCAATCCCAGTCAATTACAGGCAAGGCAATTTCAGTCCATTCCATGAAATGCAATTCGAGGCAATTCCATGCAAGTCAATTCCAGGACATTTAATTCCTGGCAATTCTAGGCAAGGCAATTCTAGGCAAGGCAATATTAGGCAAGTCCAGGTAAGGCAGTTCCAGGCAAGGCAATTCCAGGCAATTCATGCAAGGAAATTCCCAGCAAAGCATTTCCAAACAATTTCAGTAAAGGCAATTCCAGGCAAGGCAATTAAAGGTAATTCCAAACAAGGCAGTTCTAGGCAAGGCAATTCCAGACAATTCCAGGCAAGGCAATTCCAGGCAATTTTAGTCAAGTCAATTCCAGACAATTCCAGGCAAGGCAATTCCAGGCAATGCAATTACAGGCAATTCTAGGCAAGCAATTCCAGACAATTCCTGGAACAGCAATAGAAAGCAAAGCAAATCGAGGCTAGGAAATTCCAAGAAAGGCAATTTCAGGCAATTCTAGGCAAAGTAATTCCAGGCAAGGCAATTCCAGGTAATTGCTGGCAAGGCAATTTCAGGCAAGGCAATAACAGGCCATTCCAGGCAAGGCAATTCCAAACAAGGCAATTCCAAGTAAGGCGAATCCAGGCAATTCCAGGCAAGACAATTTTAGTCATGGCAATTTCAGGCAACTCCGGGCAAGGCAATTTCAAACAAGACAATTCTAGGGAATACCAGGTAAAGTAATTCAGGCAAGGCATTTTGAGGCAATTTCAGGCAAGGAAATACCAGGCAAGGCAATTCCAGGCAATTCCAGGCAAGGCATTTCCAGGCAATTTCAGGCAAGGCAATTCCAGACAATTCCAGGCAAGGTAATTCCACGCAGGTAAATTCCAGGTAATTTCAGAAAAGTCAATTCTAGACAAGCTAATTCCAGACAATTCCAGGCAACGCAATTCCAGGCAATTACAGGAAAGACAATTACAGTCAACGCAATTCCAGGCAATGCAATTCCAGGCAAGGCAATCCAAGGCAATTCGAGGCAAGACAATTTTAGGCAACGCAATTCTAGGTAAATCTAGAAAAGGCCATTCCAGGCAAGGCAAATACTGGCAATTCCCGGCAATTCCAGGTGAGGCAATTCCAGGCAAGGCAATTCCAGGTAATTTCAGGCAAGGCAATTACACGTAATTTCAGGTAAGGCAATTCCAGGCAAGGCATTTCCAGGAAAGGCAAATCCAAGTAATTCCAGCAAGTCAATTCCAGTCATGGCAATTCAAGGCAATTTCTAGCAAGGCAACTTCACACAAGGCAATTCTAGGGAATGCCTGGCAAAGCAATTTCATGCAAGCCATTTCAAGGCAATTCCAGGCAAGGCAATTCCAGGCAAGGCAATTTCAGGCAATTCCAGAAAAGGCCATTCCAGGCAACACAATTCTATGCAAGGCAAACAGAGGCAATTCAAGGCAAGGTAATTTCAGGCAACGCAATTCCAGCTAAATCTAGACAAAACCATTCCAGGCAAGGCAATTTCAGGCAATTTGAGGCAACGCAAATCCAGGCAAGGCAATTCCTGGCAATTCTAGGCAAGGCAATTCCAGGGAAGTCCACGTAAAACAGTTCCAGGCAAGGCAAATCCAGGAAATTCCAGGAAAAACAATTTCGGGAAAGACATTTCCAGGCAATTCCAGTCAAGGCAATTCCAGGAAATTCAATTTAAGGCAATTCCAGAAAAGGAAATTTCAGACAATTCCAGGCAATGCAATTCCAGGCAAGGCAATTCCAGGCAATTTCATGCAAGGAAATACCAGTCAAGGCAATTCCAGGCAATTCCAAGCAAAGCAATTCTAGGGAATACCAGGCAAAGCAATTCCAGGCATGACAATTCCAGGCAATTTTGGGCAAGGCGATTTCACACAAGGCAATTCTCAATTCTTGGGAATACCTAGCAAAGCAATTTCAGATGAAAAATTTCGAGACCATTCCAGGCAAGGCAATTCCATTCAAGGTAATTCCTGGCAACTCCAGGCAAGGCAATTCCAGACAATGCAATTTCAGGCAATTCGAAAAAAGTCAATTCAAGGCAAAGTAAATCCAGTCAAGGAAATTCCACGCAAGGCAATTCCAGACAATTCTAGGCAAGCAAATTACAGGCAAGGCAATTACAGGCAATTGCATGTAAGGCAATTACTGGCAAGGCAATTCTAGGCAAGGCAATTCTAAGCAAGTCCAGTTAAGGCAGTTCCAGGCAAGGCAATTTCAGGCAATTTCAGCCAAGGCAATTCTAGGCAAGGCATTTCCAGGCAATTCCAGTCAAGACAATTCCAGGCAAGGCAATTAAAGGCAATTCCAGGCAAGGCAATTCCAGGCAATACCAGGCAAGGCAATTCCAGGCAAGGCATTTACAGGCAATTCCACTCAAGTCAATTCCAGGCATGGCAATTAAAGGCAATTTCTGAAAAGGGAACTCCACGGAAGGAAATTCCAGGCAAGGCAATTCCAGGCAAGGCAACTTCAGACAATTCCAGGAAAGTCAATACCTGTCAATTCTAGGCAAGGCAATTTCAGGCAAGGCAATTCCAGGCAATTCAAGGCAAGGGAATTCCAGGCAAGGCAATTGCAGGCAAGGGAATTACAGGCATTTCCAGGCAAGTCAATTTCAGCCAAGGCAATTCCAGGCAATTTCAGGCAAGGCACTTTGAGTCAAGTTAATTCTAGTCAAATCCAGGCCAAGCAATTTAAGGCAAGGCAATTCCTCACAATTACAAAAAAGGAATTCCTGGCAAGTCATATCTAAAAAATTTCCGGCAAGACAATTGAAGAGAAACCCAGGCAAGTAAATGCTAGGCAAGCCAATACCAGGCAAATCCAGCCAGTCAATTCCAGGCAAGTCAATTCCAACAAATTCCAGGCAAATTCCAGACAATTCCAGGCAAGGCAATTCCAGGCAAGTCATTTCCAACGAGGCAATTTCCAAAAAATTCCAGGCAAGGCGATTTTAGGTAATTCGAAGAAAGGAAATTCCAGGCAAGGCAATTCCACGAAATTCCATGCAAAACAATTTCAGGCAATTTTATGCAAGGCAATTCCATTCAAGGCAATTCCAGGCAAAACAATTCCCGGCAATTTCAGGCAACGCAATTTAAGGCAGGGAAATTCCAGGCAATTCCAGAAAAGGCAATTCCAGTCAAGGCAATTCTAGAAAATTCCAGGCAATGCAATTTAAGGCAATTCCAGGAAAGGCAATTCCAGGCAATGCAATTCCAGGCAACGCAATTCCAGGCAAGGCAATCCGAGGCAATTTGAGGCAAGGCAATTACAGGTAAATGTAGGCAACTCCATTCCAGGCCAGGCAACTTTAAGCAATTTCAGGCAAGGTGAATTCAGGCGAGGGAATTCCATGCAATTTTAGGTAAAGCAATTCCAGGAAAGTCCAGGTAAGACAGTTCCAGGTAAGTCAATTCCAGGCAATACCAGGCAAGGCAATTCCAGACAAAGCATTTCCACGCAACTCCAGTCAAGGCAATTCCAGACAAGGCAATTTAAGGCAATTCCAGGCAAGGCAATTTCAGGCAATTCCAGGCAAGGAAGTTCCAGTCAAGGCAATTCCAGGGAATTCCAGGCAAGGCAATTGCATTCAAAGCAATTCTAGGGAATACCTGGCAAAGCACTTTCAGGCAAGGCATTTTGAGGCAATTCCAGGCAAGTCAATTTCATGCAAGTAAATTTCAGGATATTCCGGAAAAGGCAATTCTAGACAAGGCAATTCCAGACAATTCCAGGCAAGGCAATTCCGGGCAATTTTAGGCAAGGCAATTCCAGTCAACGCAATTACAGGCAATTCTAGGCAAGCAATTGCAGACAATTCCAGGAAAGGCAATAGAAGGCAAAGCAAATCCAGGCAAGAAAATTTTAAGCAAGGCAATTCCAGGCAATTCTAGGCAAAGCAATTCCAGGCAAGGCAATTCCAGGTAATTGCAGAAAAAGCAATTTCAGGTAAGGCAATTACAGGAAATTCCAGGCAAGGCAATTCCAGGCAAGTAAAATCCAGGCAATTCCAGGCATGGCAATTCCAGACATGGCAATTCCAAGCAATTCTGGGCAAGGCAATTTCACACAAGGCAATTCTAGGGAATACCCTGCAAAGCAATTTCAGGCAAGGCATTTTGAGACAACTCCAGGCAAGGCAATACCAGGCAAGGCAATTCCAGGCAATTTCAGGCAAGGCAATTTTAGACAATTTTAGGCAAGGCAATTACAGGCAATTCCAGGCAATGAAATTCTAGCCAATTCGAGGAATTGGAATTCCAGGTAAAGCAAATCCAGGCAAGGAAATTCCAAGCAAGGCAATTCCAGGCAATTCCATGCAAGACAATTACAGGCAAGGCAATTCCAGGCAATTCCATGCAAGACAATTACAGGCAAGGAAATTCTAGACAAGGAAATTTCAGGCAAGCCCTGGTAAGGCATTTCCAGGCAAGGCAAATCCAGCTAATTCCAGCCAAGGCAATTTCAGGCAAGGCATTTCCAGGAAATTCCAGTGAAGGCAATTCCAGGGAAGGCAATTAAAGACAATTTCTGAAAAGACAATTGTAGGCAACGAAATTCCAGAAAATTTCAGAAAAACAATTCCAGGAAATTCCAGGCAAAACAATTCCAGGAAAGGCAATTACATGGAAATGTAGGCAAGGCAATTCCTGGCAATTCCAGAAAAGGCAGTTCACGCAAGGCAACTTCAGGCAATTCCAGGCAAGACAATTTCTGGCAATTCTAGGCAAGGCAATTTCAGGCAAGGCAATTCAAGGGAATTTCAGGCAAACGAATTCCAGGCAAGGCAATTCCAGGCAATTTCAGGCAAGACATCTCCAGGCAAGGAAATTCCAGGTAATTCAAGGCAAGGAATTTCAGGCAAGGCAATTGCAGGCAAAGGAATTCCAGGCAATTTCAGGCAAGGCTATTCCAGGCAAAGAAATTCCAGGCAAATCCAGACAAGGCAATTGTAGGCAATGCAATTTCAGACAATTGCAGGCAAGTCAATTCTAGGGAATTCCAGTCAAAGAAATTCGAGGCAAGTTAATTTCAGGCAAATTCAGGCAAGGCAATTCCAGGAAAGTCATCATAGGCAATTCCAGGAACGGCAATTCCAGGCAAGTCAATTCCAGGAAATTCCAGGCAAGGCAATTCAAGGCAAGTCAATTCCAAGCAATTTAAGGCAGCGTAATTCCAGGCAATTTTACACAAAGCAATTTGAGGCAAGTCCAGGAAAGGAAATTCCAGACAAGGCAATTCCAGGCAAGTCAAGGTAAGGCAGGTCCAAACAAGGCAATTCCAGGCCATCCAGGCCAGGCAATTCCAGGCAAAGCAATTTCAGGCAATTCCAGCCAGGACAATTCCAGACAAGTCAATTCCAGCCAATTCCAGGCAAGGCTATTGCACACAAGACAATTCAAGGGAATTTCAGGCAAACGAATTCTAGACAAGGCATTTCGAGGCAATTCCAGGCAAGGAAATTCCAGGAAAAACAACTCCAAGAAATTCTAGGCAAGGCAATTCCAGGCAAGTCATTTTCAGGCAATTCCAGGCAAGGTAATTCCAGGGAAGGCAAATAGAGGCAATTCGAGGCAAGGGAATTCCAGGCAACAAAATTCCAGTAAACTTAGGCAAGGCCATTTCAAGCAAGGCAATTTCAGGAAATTCCAGGGAAGGCAAATTTAGGCAAGGGAATTCCAGGTAATTTGGGCAAAGCAATTTCAGGGAAGTCCATGTAAGGCAGTTTCAGGCAAGGCAATTCCAGGCAATTCCAAGCAATAGAATTTCAGATAAGGCATTTATAGATAATTACAGTCAAGGCAATTCCAGGAAAAGCAATTTAAGGCAATTCAAGGCAAGGCAATTCTAGAAAAGGCAATTTAAGGCAATTCCAGGCAAGGGAATTCCAGGGAAGGTAAATCCATGCAATTTTAGGCAACACAATTCCAGGCAAGGAAATTCCAGTCAAGGCAATTCCAGGCAATTCCAGCCAAGGCAATTGCATGCCAAGCAATTCTAGGGAATACAAGGCAAAGCAATTCCAGGCAAGGCATTTTGAGGCAATTCCAGGCAAGTCAACTGCATGCAAGTCAATTCCAGGCAATTCCAGACAAGGCCATTGCAGGCAAGGTAACTCCATGCGAGCCAATTACAGGCAATACCAGAAAATGCAATTTCAGACAACGCAATTCCATCCAATTCCAGGCAATGCAATTCCAGGCAATTCCAGGAAAGGCAATTCCAGGCAACGCAAATCCAGGCAAGGCAATTCCAGGCAGGGCAATACGAGGCAATTCCAGGCAATGCAATTCTATGCAAGACAATTCCAGGCAATTCCAGGCAAGGCAATTGCAGGCAAGGCAATTGCAGGCAAGGCAATTCCATGCAAGCCAATTCCAGGCAATGCCAGAAAAGGCAATTCCAGGCAATACAATTCCAGACAATTGCAGGCAACACAATTCCAGGCAATTCCATTAATGGCAATTCCAGGCAATGCAGTTTCAGGCAAGGCAATTCCAGGCAAGGCAATTCCAGGCAACGCAATTCCAGGCAACACAATTCCAGGTAAATCTAGGCAAGTTCACTCCAGGCAAGACCACTTCAGGCAATTCCAGGCAAGGCAATTCCAGGCAATTCTAGGCAAGGCAATTCCAGGGAAGTCCATGTAAAGCAGTTTCAGGCAAGTCAATTCCAGGCAATTCCAAGCAAAACAATTCCAGCCAAGGCAATTCCAGGTAATTCCAGGCAAGGCAATTAGAGGCAAGTCAATTCCAGTCAAATCCAGGCCTGGCAATTTAAGGCAAAGCAATTCCACGCAATTACAGGAAATGAATTCCAGGCAAGTCATATCTAGAAAAGTCCAGTCAAGGCAATTCCAGCAAAATCAAGGCATGAAAATTCTAGGCAAGTCAATTCCAGGAAATTCCAAGCAAGTCAATTCCAGGCAATTCCAGGCAAGGCAATTTCAGGCATTTCGAGGAAAGGCAATTCTAGGGAAGGCAATCTCAGGAAATTCCAGGCAAGGCAATTTTATGCAAGGCAATTCCAGGCAATTACATGCAATGCAATTCCAGGTAAGGCAATTTGAGGCAACTCCAGACAAGGCAATTATAGAAAAGGCAATTTAAGGCAATTCGAGGCAAGGCAATTCCAGGCAACGCAATTCCAGATAAATCTAGGCAAGGTTATCCCAGGCAAGGCAATTTCCAGCAATTCCAGGAAAGGCAAATCCAGGTAAGGAAATTCCAGGCAATTCTAGGCAAAGCAAGGTCCAGGGAAGTCCATGCAAGGCCGTTCCAGGCAAGACAATTTCAGACAATTTCAGGCAAGGCAATTCCAGGTAAGGCATTTACAGACAATTCTAGTCAAGACAATTCCAGGAAAGGCTATTTAAGACATTTTAAGTCAAGGCAATTCCAAAAAGGCAATGTAAGGCAACTCCAGGAAAGGCAATTTAAGGCAATTCCAGGCAAGGCAATTCCAGGCAAGGCGATTCCAGGCAATGCAATTCCAGGCAATTTTAGGCAAAGAAATTCTAGTCAAGGCAATTCCAGGAAATTCCAGAAAAGGCAATTGCATGCCATGCGATTCTAGGAAATGCCTGGCAAAGCAATTTCAGGCAAGGCATTTCGAGGAAATCCCAGGCAAGGCAATTCCATGCAAGTCAATGCCAGGCAATTCCAGACAAGGCAATTGTAGGCAAGGCAATTCCATGCAAGTCAATTCCAGGCAATACGAGAAAAGGCAATTCCAGGCAAGGCAATTCCAGACAATTTCATTCAACGCAATTTCTGGCAATTCCAGGAAATTCAATTCCAGACAATGCAATTCCAGGCAACAAAATTCCAGGCAAGGCTATCCGAGGCAATTCGAGGCAAGGCAATTCCAGGTGATGCAATTACATGCAATTCTAGGCAAGCAATTCCAGACAATTCCAGGAAAGGCAATAGAAGGCAAAGCAAATTCTGGTAAGAAAATACTAAGCAAGGCAATTTCAGGCAATTTTAGGCAAGGTCATTCCAGGAAGGCAATTCCAGGTAATTGCAAGAAAGGCAATTTCAGGAAAGGCAATTCCAGGCAAGGAAAATCCAGGCAATTCCAGGCAAGTCAATTTCAGGCAATTTCAGGCAAGGCAACTTCACACAAAACAATTCTAGCGAATACCTGGCAAAGCAATTTCAGGAAAGGCATTTCAAGGCAATTCCAGGCAAGGCAATACCATTCAAGGTAATTACAGGCAATTACAGGCAAGGAAATTCCAGGCAATTCCAAAAAAAGGCAATTCCAGACAATTCCAGGCAATGCAATTCCAGGCAATTCCAGGAAAGGCAATTCCAGGCAAAGAAAATTCAGGCAGGAAATTCCAAGCTAGGCAATTCCAGGCAATTCTAGGCAAGCAAATTCCAGGCAAGGCAATTCCAGGCAATTTCATGCAAGGCAATTACAGGCAAGGCAATTCTAGGCAAGGCAATTACAGGCAAGTACAGGTAAGGCAGTTTCAGGCAAGGCAACTCCATGCAATTCTAGCCAAGGCAATTCTAGGCAAAACATTTCCAGGCAATTTCAGTCGAGGCAATTCCGGGCAAGGCAATTAAAGAAAATTCCTGAAAAGGCAATCCCAGGCAAGGCAATTCCAGACAAGTCAATTCCAGTCAAATCGAGGCCAGGTAATTTAAGGCAAGGCAATTCCATGCAATTAAACAAAAGGAATTCCAGGCAAGTCATATATAGAAATTTCCAGGCAAGGCAATTCCAGAGAAATCCAGAAAACGTAATTCGAGGCAAGACAATTCCAGGCAAATCCATACCAGGCAATTCCAGGCAAGTCAATTCCAAGAAATTCTAGACAAGAAAATACCAGGCAATTCCAGGCAAGTCAATTCCAAGTAAGTCAATTCCAGGCAATTCCAGGCAAGGCAAATTCTGGCAATTCCATGCAAGGCAATTCCAGGCAATTGCATGCAAGGCAATTCCAGGCAAAGCAATTCCAGGCAAGACAATTCCAAGCATTTCCAGGCAAGGCAATTTTAGACAATGCAATTTCAGGCAATATCAGAAAGGCAATTTCAGGCGACAACAGTCAAGGCAATTCCAGGCAAGGTAATTCTAGGCAATTTCAGGCAACGCGATTCCAGGCAAGGCGATTCCAGGCAAGGCGATTCCAGGCAATGCACTTCCAGGCAATTTCAGGCAAGGTAATTCTAGTCAAGGCAATTTCAGAAAATTTCAGAAAAGGCAATTGCATGCCAAGCAATTCTAGGGAATACCAGGCAAAGCAATTCCAGGCAAGGCATTTTGAGGAAATTCCAGGCAAGGCAATTCCATGCAAGTCAATGCCAGGCAATTCTAGACAACGCAATTGCAGGCAAGACAATTCCATGCAAGTCAATTCCAGGCAATACCAGAAAAGGCAATTCCAGGCAAGGCAATTCTAGACAATTCCAGGCAACGCAATTCCTGGCAATTCCAGGAAAGGCAATTCCAGCAATGCAATTCCAGGCAACACAATTCCAGGCAAGGCAATCAGAGGCAATTCGAGGCAATGCAATTCCAGGCAACGCAATTACATGCAATTCTGGGCAAACAATTCCAGACAATTCCAGGAAAGGCAATAGAAGGCAAAGCGAGTCCAGGCATGGTAATTGCACGCAAGGCAGTTTCAGACAATTCTAGGTAAGTTCAATTCAATGCAATTCAATTCCAGGCAATTGCTGGCAAGGCAATTCCAGGCAATTATAGGCAATTCCAGGAAAGGCAATTTAAGGCGATTCCAGGAAAGGCAATTCCAGGAAAGGTAATTCCATGCAATTTCAGGCAACACAATTCCAGGCAAGGCGATTCCAGGCAATGTAGTTCCAGGCAATTCCTGGCAAGGAAATTCCTGTCAAGGCAATTCCAGGCAATTCCAGGCATGGCAATTACCCGCCAAGCAATTCTAGGAAATACCAGGCAAAGCAATTCCAGGCAAGGCATTTCAAGGCAAATCCAGGGAAGGCAATTCCATGCAAGTGAATTCTAGGCAATTCCAGACAAGTCAATTGCAGAGAAGGCAATTCGAGGCAAGGCAATTCCAGACAAGTTTAGGAAAGACAATTAACGGCAATGAAGTTACAGGCAAAACTAGGCAACGAAATTCTAGACAATTCCAGGAAAGGCAATAGAAGGAAAAGCAAATTCAGGCATGGTAATTCCATGCAAGGCAATTCAGACAATTCTAGGAAAGGTAACTCCAGGCAAGGCAATTCTAGGCAATTGCAGGCAAGGCAATACCAAGCAAGGCAATTCCATGGAATTCTACGCAAGGCAATTCTAGGCAAGGCCATTCCAGGCAAGTGAAGGT
>JAPYYA010000075.1:0-30851 GCA_028533165.1 Leontopithecus rosalia
CAGAAGCTCTTGTAAAGCAGGCCTGGTGGTAATAAAATCTCTGAGTACTTGCTTGTTCATAAAAGATTTCATTTTTCCTTCAGTTGTGAAGCTTAGTTTGGCTGGATATGAAATTCTGGGCTGAAGGTTCTGTTCTTTGAAGATGTTGAGTATTGGCCCCCACTCTCTTCTGGCTTGTAGACTTTCTGCTGACTTCTCATTTCTTGAGCTTTCTAACACTTTCTTTTTCCCAGCCCTTTCTCACTGAGGCCCCCTGTCCCCTACCTTGTTTCTACTTCCATTTTTTCATCTGACGATTTCCTGATCTTCTCTAATACTGATCCACGGTAAACAACTTGAGTTGATCTCTCAACCATAGCCTAAGTTGTCAGGTATTTGATTATGTAACAACCTGTCTTTTAACCCTCTTTACCTCAGCACATCCTTAAGAAGACAACAAAGGGAACATCTGCATTTGTGCTTTGTTACTGTCAGTGCAAATGCTGATGGAATCAAAACCTGAACTTACTCTTCATCCCTAGACTTATATTGAAGCCAGTGTTTTATAAACACCCAAATCTCAAGATATCGATCCTAAATCAAAGGTATCCTAGACCTACACCCGGTTATGACTCTAATGCTAAAACTCCCATAAATGTTGCCAGAAACGTAAAAGTAAATTTATTTTAATAATATATTTACTTAATCTAAAATCATGTGGATAAACTTTCTAATGACGCTGGTAATTGATATCTCCTAGAATATGTGTTAATGCCTATACAAATGCTTATCTTAGTTACCATGTAACATATCGACTTCAAAGTTATTTCTAGATAATTTCTGTTCAGTTAGATTTCTAACCAGATGGACTGGATAAAAATATCCAAAAACCATGAACTAAAGTGTATAATAATTATAACTTTTCTATGATGTGTATAATTAAATTTAATTTCTATCTCTAATCTCCATTTTGCCTACTGCCCAGTAAGTAAACAGTCATTCATGTTGCCAACTCAGGTTAATTTTAATTATGTCAGAGTTTTCTCACTCAGCCCAATATTTCTCTCTCCCATTTTTCTCTGAAAAAGGCTCTAAAATAAGGGGCATGTATGCAGTGCAGAAAGGCACATGTTGGGGATCAGGTCCTTAGGAGTCACTTTCTATCCCTGTAGGCATCTGGGGCATGTCTTCTGGCCTTCAGGCTAGATCATTTCTCCAGGTTGATATCTGTTAAGATGTCCATATTCCCTGCAGGTCAATCCATGCAGTTTGCTTCGTTGTCCCAAATGTGGCCTCTGACGGAGATTTTGTGGAGCTCCTTCGGGCTCACTAAATATAAGTTCTTTAGGAACAGAGATGCTGCCTAAGTTGTTCACCACTGTTCTCCCAGTTTATAGCATAATACCTAGAATATAGTACCTGCTCAATAAATGTTTGCTGATTGATAGACTCTTTGTTTTTTGGTGCCCCCACGTAGCAATCTCTAACCTGTTTCTATGTCCTGGCAGAATACAGGATTTCTTGTTGTCCAGAGCTCTGTATATAAAGCAGGTACGAATTGGATTTCCCACAACTTATCTGAAGGTTGAATGGAATCTGGCAGCCACAGCTGCATCTTCACTGAATTTCTTAAAACAGAGGTTGGCTATCACATGTCATGACACTACTGGATCCCAATCAATTAGGATCTGCTTTCTCATCAACATCTATTTTGACAAGATATCACTTTCAAAAATACCAAAATTCAACCTCCAAAAGTTTTGAACTGTAACACAGACTTTTATAGACTATCTCTTGAGGAGACAGAAAATTTGGGGAATGATATGATGGATATTATAATAATGGCACATTAAAAAAACTTTCCAGAATTATCCGTTAGAAATATCTCTTGTCAAATTTAGTCATCACTGCACCTGCTCACCCTGAATCTCTTATTTTTCCCAAATCTTCAGCTTCCTGGTCTCACTCTAGACCCGCTATCCCGATTTCCTTACTCTCTTGCCCCTCCTCTCACCTCCCAGAGCTTGCTTTTATGTTTTGTTTTTGTATACCTCCAGTTCCCTCTCTTCATAGAAAGATCTGAACAGCTGCTACTTCAAATACAGGAGCTGACATGTAAAATATGCTGCATCCAACAATATGCCAAGTAAGTGTGCAAAATAATATGTCGGTTGAAGTTGCTGGGTGGTACTTCTGGGAAAGCTTTTGTGAACTTCTTTGAAAAGATTCAATTTTTGCAGTAATAGATATCTTTTAGGTGAAAGAAAAACAAGTTTCTAACATATTTAAGCCATCATGATTTCAGGTTTTTGTAACTAGCTATTAAGCAAATTCCTAATATTTAGTAACTCAAAATTATGTCCAAATGCTTAAATTGCTTTTTTAATGATCAAGGGGGCTTAGTTCAATGAAGCTGAAAATAAGACTTGAGATGATGAAATAAACATATATTAACATTAACTTATTGAAAAGTAATCTTTGTATATTGCGTATTTTGAATATTTATAATATATAAGATAATGTAGAATATTATAGTGTCTAATAAATTTGCCGTAAGATTCCAATTTTTAATATGTGTAACAAGCAAGTTATTTAGAATTGTGGGGGAAGTTGAGAGGAAAAACGATCAATATTTATTTGAGCTCTAATTTTTTTGTACGTGATTCTCTAAGAGTTTTCTACTTAAGAAGAAATTTTCTTTTTTTCTTTTCTTTTTTTTTTTTTTCTGAGATGGAGTTTCACTCTTGTTACCCAGGCTGGAGTGCAATGGCGCGGTCTCAGCTCACCGCAACCTCCGCCTCCTGGGTTCAGGCAATTCTCCTGCCTCAGCCTCCTGAGTAGCTGGGATTACAGACATGCGCCACCATGCCCAGCTAATTTTTTGTATTTTTAGTAGAGACGGGGTTTCACTATGTTGACCAGGATGGTCTCGATCTCTTGACCTCATGATCCACCCGCCTCGGCCTCCCAAAGTAATGGGATTACAAGCATGAGCCACCGCACCCGGCCCAAGAAGGAATTTTCATTGTATACTGAGGAAACATTCCTAAATATTCAATGATCAGTATATTTTCTTGAAGACAGTATATTTTCATAATACTCCATGTCTGCAATCTGAGCATCTTAAATTGGTGACTCTTATTTTTTATGTTTCTCTTCATTTGGATTCTCATTTTCCTCTTCATTTAATAATTTATCCAAGCTCTCATTTTTTTGTTTAATATCACAAAGAACAGAATAGCCAAATTCAATAAGGGCAAAACCTCATCTCTGTGTTTATAAAAATGTCCAGTGGTATGTACAGAAAACAACTTGCCAGATGCATTAAACATTGAAAAGCAAAGGACACTCAAGAGAAACAAGTATCATAACTGTGTCAGAACTCCAAACCTCTGATAGGAAACTTCTTCGGGTAAAAACACAGGCAAGCATTATGAGTAGAGCATGTGATTACACCAGCCCATCGTGATGATGCTCTATCTCCTAATTTAGAGAAATCACAGCACACCTGTTTTCATGACCTGGCCTCTCAAGTCACCGATTAAATAAACCAAATCACTAGAGGGTTGAGAAAAAAATTGTTCAATAGAACTGTGGTTTGAAGCTAAAATTTATAAGAGAATTTCACTCAGTTTGTAAACATCATTGAGGGGAACTTAATAGTTGCCCTATTTATAAGTGCAAGTTATTTGATTTGTGATTACTTAAGTACATGAGAATATTTGTTAGGTAATTTACTGGAAAAGTAAATCAAATACAGTGCATTAAATTTTAAAATGCAGTTGAAAATGTCTAGGAAATTTAATTAACTAAGCTATTTTAAAATTCCCTTTTCAAAATACTTGTCCAGTTTTTATTCTTGTAAACTTGTATTTGGAAGTTTTGTTTTAAACTGTAAGCATCTGAAACGTTTTGCATGTGTCTGCAAGCCACCCTCAAACACACTGCAAACCTCACATTGACACTCTCCTTTGGTTACATGGATCAACCCAACTGAGCAATGCAAACAGGGAATCCTCCACAAAAGACAAGGATAGAGAAAATACAGTATACGAAACACTTTCATTTTTGTCCCTGCCAACTTTCTATCCAGGGAAATTGTTGCAATCTTTTCAAAGAGGTTTTTGAAATTTAATTGGGCCGCTTAGGGCCCCTGCAACTTCAAAGTCTATGCTCATCATTTTGTTCTTGCTGCTCCTCGTCCTTGCATGCTCCTCTATGCCACCCTTTGGAGTGATCTTACCTGGCTCAGCCTACATACGTTTGCCAGAATTCTCTTTCAAAAACTTTAGATTTTAGAAATTTATAACAGTCCTGATGGAAAACACATCGACAGATCTGGCTGCTGTCGTAGGAACATCTGCCTGTTATCATGCCTCTTGATAAGTGAGAATGGCATATTCACAGTTTTTTCTTAATGAACGCCACCAGATGTCGCTCTTCTCCATAACTAAGATCAGTGCCTCGGGTATCCTTGCCTTTTCAAATCCTGTGAAGTCTGTGCCATCCATGGGGAACAGCGTAGGCATCAACTAGACCTTTCAGGATCTCATTTAATCTCTAATAATGTACCTCCCAGGTTGATCAACCGATAATCATATCTGTGAGGAGCGTGCTCACAACGTTGTGTCTTCCTCTACCATCACTACTGGATCCCCTATGAGTTCTACTCATTTATGGTGGCACATGACCTCTAATCATGGTTCCAAAGTTGTTTAATGGTGTGCCTCACACTAGGCCCTATCTTAGCTGCTAGTATAGAACAGGGAGCTGCCCAGAACCTTTCTCCTTCTAGGAGAGACTCTAATGTATTGGGAAATTGGATATTCATGGAAGTTGTGCAGGTGGATCACAAGGTCAACAGATCGAGACCATCCTGGTCAACATGGTGAAACCCCGTCTCTACTAAAAATACAAAAAATTAGCTGGGCACAGTGGCGCGTGCCTGTAATCCCAGCTACTCAGGAGGCTGAGGCAGGAGAATTGCCTGAACCTAGGAGGCGGAGGTTAAGCCGAGATCACGCCATTGCACTCCAGCCTGGGTAACAAGAGCGAAACTGTCTCAAAATAATAATAATAATAATCATCATCATCATCATCATCTGACCTGTAGGGAGAGTTATTTTGTTTCCACATCAATGAACTCACTTAATACTCTAAGTATGGTTCTCCATCCGAAATAACCAGGTCGAAACTGCATTATTTCCTTAATAGGCATTATGAAGATGTCGCCGTTTTCTTCACAATATCTCTAACTTTGTTTGAGGCCCGAGGAGGTGCGGGGGGAGCTATTTTGAGGAACATAATATGATGGGGATATATTCCTACTTATTTATGCCATAAGCCGGAGTGTGGTAGGCCTAATGAAAGTCACCTTGTTTCTAACTTCATTTAAAAAGAAGAAATGTCATTGTACAACACAAAACCAAATTTCCTCAGTATCTTTTTCTACACCCTTTTTCTCAAAAACACGTTAAGCACAGCACCTATTACTTGCAACACATTTTTAAAATCTTTCAGTATTCCAGTTCTCCTAGTTCTCTTCTTCCATCACCTCCTCTCTTATCTCTAAATTCCTTCTCTCTTTTACTTAAAATATTTTTCCTTTGCAGCTATTTCAGTGTTCTTTCTCATGGAAATTAATCACCTCATTCTCAGCTTCTAGTTTTCTTCCTGTGATTTCAGTCATGCCCAGACGCTGAACAGAGCAAAGACTTCTATTTATAAAGAGAAACGGGAGAAAAGGCTATATATTTATATTTATACATTTTTCTGGGCACGATGTGGCTAAATTAACAAAAAATAAGCATAAGAGATAAAATGTAACCGTAGTAGGTCATTCCGAAATAAGTATATTGCTCATGGCATTGAAAAACGGTCGTTTTTTAGAAAAATAATTTCACAATATGTGAAAAGATCTGTCCAAATTCTTTCTGATTCAGTAATCCCATTTTAGAAATATACCCCTAAGATGAAAATAAATGTCAAAATCTACCACGATGTTTGAAACAGTGTACTGTGACATAAGGTAACAGAGGGTATCACAAACATTACATCTGATTTATAGCCACAATCATGACGGAAGCTGTACACATAGACTGCAGCCACGGGCCTTAAAAAAATAGTGCTGAAAAACTGAGGCAAGCCAGATTCAACAAATAACGGAGGGAATGTGCCATGGCCTAGTTCTTCCCAACAGGAGTAACCCATCCAAAAGAACTATTTATAGATTTGTTTTGATAAGTCTTGGTAGCTCCTAATTCCCAACAGAGTACAAAGTAATAAGGTGGCAATCAGTGAGCTATCATCTTGGAAACTATAACATAAAAGGACTGTTGGTGGGAGTGTAAACTAGTTCAACCATTGTGGAAGACAGTGTGGCGCTTCCTCAAGGACCTAGAAATAGAAATTCCATTTGACCCGGCAATCCCATTGCTGGGAATATACCCAAAGGATTATAAATAGTTCTGTTATAAAGACACATGCACACACATGTTCATTGTGGCACTGTTTACAATAGCAGAGACCTGGAACCAACCCAAATGCCCATCGATGATAGACTGGACAGGGAAAATGTGGCACATATACACCATGGAATACTATGCAGCCATAAAAATCAATGAGTTCGAGTCCTTTGTAGGGACACAGATGAACCTGGAAACCATCATTCTCAGCAAACTGACACAAGAACAGAAAATCAAACACCACATGTTCTCACTCATAGGCGGGTGTTGAACAATGAGAACACATGGACACAGGGAGGGGAGCATCACACACTGGGGTCTGTTCGGGAAACTGGGGGGGCCTGGGGGGTGGGGAAGTCGGGGAGGGATAACATGGGGAGAAATGCCAGATGTAGGTGACAGGGGATGGAGGCAGCAAGCCACATTGCCATGTGTGTACCTATGCAACAATCCTGCATGATCTGCACATGTACCCCAGAACCTAAAGTACAATTTAAAAAAAGAAAAGTAAAAAGGAGAACTTTTAAAAGTAAAATTGACTATTAATGGTTCTCAGCCATTTTTCCTCTCTAAAACTTTTGATGGATATCATGTGCTCCAATCAGGCATCAAAGCTCACTGTAACTAGAGAAGTTTCTCTCAGTTAGTTGGATGTGGCAGGGATGGGCAAAGGTACATAGCAGGTGGAAGATAAAAATAAGGAGAGCAAATTAGTCTCCCTGAGCTTCCAAAAAGACCAGCACATTCCGACACATTTTTAAAAACCTGCTGCCTCCAGATTCTGATGACCAGCATTGATACGCACCCTCAGGTCGCTTAACCCCACCCTGCTTCAGCCTGAGAGAATCTGCCTGCACTCCTGCACTAGAACCAGTAGTCAAACATGTGTCCATGAGTCTTCAATACAATTTGTGGAGGAGAAACACCCTCTTGGCTGACAAAGGACAACGTAAAAGAAGTGTGTACTTCCAGTCAGTGCTTCCCGAAGTTTTTCATATCATGATAATAACTGTTGGGCAATCTGGTATAAAGTGGAGGGGATCCGAAGGCCCGGGGGAAGATTCTGCAGTATGAAATTAATGGTCCAAGGATTTCAGCAGTCTCAGGAAACATCTCAATGAACTAAGGGCCCAGGGAATCAATATCTCATGTGGATCAATGTGCCACAGTGTAATGAGAGTTAAGAATGTCTGTTTAGCGGGCAGTGGACAAAGACCTACCGCAGACCCAGTGATTTATGATAAGTCCTTTACTCTGATTCCATGTTCATTAAACATTCTAGTGTTTGGATTGAACACCACAACACAGGCTGTGGGAGGAGCAAATAGATTCTCTGGTATTCCTTGTTCTCGTGGAATGCTCTGAGGCATGACTTCATTGCAACCTCTATAGTGAAGCCTTGCCAGGTAAGTGGCACACCTGGTTTTGTGCCCTTGCTGTGTTTTTTCACGGCTTGATACGATCAAGCCCAGTGTGACAACGCAACACATCTTGGCTTGTGTTGTTTCCCCTCTTTTTCGCCTTTGTTGATGGAGTATTCACATTCTAAATAAAGTGTCAACAATTTGGTTCCTGCCTCAGGCTCTGATTTCTAGAAAACTCAGATCAAAACAGTCATTACATTCTCTCTCACCTTTTATCTTTTTTTAACCTAAGCGAATTTGAGTTTCTGTCACTTGCAATACAGAATTCTTTTTTTTTTTCTTTTGAGACGGAGTTTCGCTCTTGTTACCCAGGCTGGAGTGCATTAGCGCGATCTCGGCTCACTACAACCTCCGCCTCCTGAGTTCAGGCAATTCCCTGCCTCAGTCTCCTGAGTAGCTGGGATTACAGGCGTGTGCCACCATGCCCAGCTAATTTTTTCTATTTTTAGTAGAGGCAGGATTTCACCATGTTGACCAGGATGGTCTCAATCTCTTGACCTCATGATCCACCCACCTCGGCCTCCCAAAGTGCTGGGATTACAGGCGTGAGCCACCGCGCCTGGCCGCAATACAGAATTCTGACCACTGCAAGTCCAATATAAGTGTTTACCCTATTTTATTTGCTTATACACCCTATAAATTTTCTTTGAGGCACTTATCAAAATTTTTAATATCTTTCTTCCTGTATTAAATCATAAGCTCCATGGAAACAAAGATTATATATTTTTTGTATGTCACTCAAGAGTCAGCCTCTACAACAGAATTCAGCATAAAGTAGGCAATTGATAAATGTTCACATTTTAATGAGTAAATAAATAAACTAATTCTATTTTTCAATTATCTAATTATCTTGGTACCGAGAAAAATGGTATTGTATATAGGTCAACCACGTGTTCTGAACCTTGAAAGATACATTCAGTATATAAAACTTTTACAAATTGATCTTTAGGTTTATGAGTCTTCTGTGAGTCTAGATACTGAAAATTAATTCAATAGTGTGAATTCAGTCCTGGCACCAATACAGTTAAGTTAGTAAACTTAAGACATACACAAATAATCTTCAGAAGTTACTAGCTCTGAGATTTGGAATATGTCATTGAAATTCTCTGATTTAATGTTTTCATTTACCAGCTGATAATGAGTGTTTTCTTCTGCCCATCTTATTGGCAGTTTTGAGAATCGACACTTCAAATGGTATGAATGCTCTTTGTACCTGTGAAGTGCTGGGTGGATGCTATGACATCATGAGAATTATTACAAAGGCAGACACCATATAAAGAAGTTCAAGCCTGAAAGACAGAGCAATAAAAAAGTGACTTGTGGCCAGGCGCGGTGGCTCATGCCTATAATCCCAGCACTTTGGGAGGCCGAGGAGGGTGGATCACAAGGTCAAGAGATCGAGACCATCCTGGTCAACATGGTGAAACCCCGTCTCTACTAAAAATACAAAAAAATTAGCTGGGCATGGTGGTGCGCACCTGTGATCCCAGCTACTCAGGAGGCTGAGGCAGGAGAACTGCCTGAACCCAGGAGGCAGAGGTTGCGGTGAGCCGAGATCGTGCCATTGCACTCCAGCCTGGGTAACAAGAGCGAAACTCCGTCTCAAAAAAAAAAAAGGGGGGGCCGTAATATTTTTGAAAATTGTTTTTCCATGTTGTTTATAACTTCTTTTATTTTATTAGTAAGAAAAACTTTAGCCATTCTTCATCTTACCAGCTACTACCTAGATATAGTGGTAGGATGGGGTAGGGAAGGTGATGACTTTTTAACATAGGACACACTGAAGTATTTTTCTCTAATTAAACAACAGTTCTCCTATAATAAATTTTGTTTCTGATACTGGTTTTTGAACAGTAATTTCTTCATAGATATGTAAGAGAATCATACTGTAATGCTACTGTATAACCTCATTTTGTTTACTTAGCTATTTATCATGTATATCTCTCTACATCAAAAAATATTTATTTACTTCATGTATAAGTACAGACTACTTCATTCTGCAAACATACAATAATTAATCAAGCCAACTCCCTAACATTGACAGTGTTAGGTATGTATATATGTATATACACACACACCTAACACTGTCTATATATATATATACACACACCTAACATTGTCAATACACACACACACACACACACACACACATATACACACACATACACACACACACACACACACACAGGAAGAAGTAAAGGAACTGTAGGGTGCCTGTGTGTGTATATATATATATATATATAAAACATTTTTAAGTATAATTAATACCCCAACAATGAAGATTGTTTTGCAACCATCTTTGATGGTAAATTTTGGGCATTTTGATTTGGGGTTGAATGCAGGTCACACAGGTAGCTAAGACTTTAAATTAGGGATTGAGGGAAGGAAGAAGCCACATGCTTCGTGATGGAACACACTCTATGAGTCATCAAAACTCATTTATTGTTTAATCAGTAGTACATGCTGAATTTTTAAAACATCTTCCCCGGGTTATTGTTGTTTCCTTTTAACAATATGGTGGATTACATTAACACCTCCTCATAATAATTCTTTCAACCCTACCTGGTTGTGATATGTATTAATGTCCTGCCGAATTCTCTTTGGTAATGTCTTATGTAAGACTTTTACACAGATATTCGTAATGAGGATTTGTCTGTAGCTGTTTATTTTTTCTTTGAAAATCTTTGATATCAATGCCATATTGGTTTCTTATTATGTTATAAGGTTTCTTAAAAACAATTTGAATGCTACTAAATTTTATCCTCTCCCTTGAAGATTTTTTTATTTTTTTTTGAGACGGAGTTTCGCTTTTGTTACCCAGGCTGGAGTGCAATGGCGCGATCGCGGCTCACTGCAACCTCCGCCTCCTGGGTTCAGGCAATTCTCCTGCCTCAGCCTCCTGAGTAGCGGGGATTACAGGCGCACACCACCATGCCCAGCTAATTTTTTGTATCTTTGGTAGAGACGGGGTTTCACCATGTTGACCAGGATGGTCTCGATCTGTTGACCTCGTGATCCACCTGCCTCGGCCTCCCAAAGTGCTGGGATTACAGGTGTTAGCCACCGCGCCCGGCCTCAAGTTCTTAAGATTAATGCTTGGTTCATTTAGTTCCACTTTTTCTTGGTACTCTTTCCAACTGTTTCGTTAATTTTCCAGAGAACGTATTTTAGTCATATCCTTCAGGTTTGAATATGCAGTGCTTTGGTTACTATTATTTTTAAGTCTGCAATATCACTTTTATGTTCTTGTTTGATCTCAAGGTTGATTTGAAGATTTTTTTTTTTAGTTATTTTTCTTAACTTTTATTTTAAGTTCGGGGTAGGTGTTCAGGTTTGTCATGTAGGCAAACTCGTGTCGTGGGTGTTTGTTGTACAGATTATTTTGTTACCCAGGTAAGTCTAGTACCCATTTGTATTTTTTCTGATCCTTAAAGATGGATTTTTTTTAAATTACCTGGTGATAATATTTTCCCCTAATTTTATGATTTTAAAAATTCAATGCATTTGTAATTTTTTTTTTTTTGAGACAGAGTCTCGCTCTGTTGCCAGGCACCTGGCTGGAGTGCAGTGGCACAATCTCGGCTCACCGCAACCTCCGCCTCCCTGGTTCAAGCAATTCTCCTGCCTCAGCCTCCCGAGTAGCTGGGACTACAGGCGCGCACCACCATGCCCAGCTAATTTTTGTATTTTTAGTAGAGACGGGGTTTCACCATGTTGGCCAGGATGGTCTCGATCTCTTGACCTGGTGATCTGCCCACCTCTGCCTCCCAAAGTGCTGGGATCACAGGCGTGAGCCACCGCGCCCGGCCACATTTGTAATTTTTAAATGTTTTTTTTTGTGACCTAAAATACGTCCAGTTTTTGTAGGTGGTCCATGAGTACTTAAAAGAACGTGAATTGTCTGTTACTAGAATCTAGTGTTCAATATGTCTCTATTAGGAAACTCTTAATCATATCATTCAAATCATATGCTTTCTTATTTTTTATCCACTGGAACTTCTATGTCTATAGGTGCCATTTGTTATTGTCACTGTTCTTGAGTTTCTCTTTTTGTTTCCTCCAGTCTGGGTGTCAGGTATTTTGATTCCAAGATTATTCAATTCCAAAGATTTATGAGGCTTAGAAACTTCTCATATATTTTAACCTTCTCCACTTTCATTTAGTGCTTTTTGCCTTGATATAGCTTTGTCCATTTCTTTTTTTTTTTTCATTTGAGATGGAGTCTCACGTCTCGCTCTGTCACCCAGGCTGGAATGTGCAGTGGTGTGATCTCGGCTCACTGCAACCTCTGCCTCCCGGGTTCAAGAAATCCTCCACCTCAGTCTCTGGAGTAACTAGGGTTACAGGCATGCACGGCCACACCTGATTAGTCCTTTTTTTTTTTTTTGTAGGAGAGATGGGGTTTCATCACTTTGGCCAGGCAGGTCTCCCAAAGTGCTAGGATTACAGGCATAAGCCACCTTGCCAGGCCTTCCCTTCTTTTACTTTTAGCTTTGCTGAGCCACTTTCTTTGAGATACACCCCTTATACATAGTTCGTACTGAATTAAATGTGCTTGTCTTTTTATTCTGTGTTATCTGTTCTCTTCTTAAAGCTTTCTTTGTTTCTTCGTTTTGTTTTGTTTTTCTTACGCTTCGTTTTGTAACCTCGGACACAGAGTTAATCTCTCAGTTCACAGCTCACTCATTTTGTTGGTCCATATGAATTTTCTCTCTAGTTTATTTATTTCCTTATGTTTTTACTTGCTGTTTCCATTTCCCAGCCTCCCAGTCATTTCCACGTGTTGGTGTATTCCCTTCACGTGCATGTATCATTTCCTGTGAGCCTTTTTTTTTTTTTGAACAAACGAACGGATTTATTTATTTTGAGACGGAGTCTCTCTCTCTGTCACCTAGGGTGGAGGGCAATGGCACGATCTAGGCTCACTGCAACCTTTCTGCCCCGGGTTCAAGCGATTCTTTCTGCCTGAGCTTCCGGAGTAGCTGGGAATACAGGCATGTGCCACCACGCCCGGATGATTTTTGTATTTTTAGTAGAGACGGGGTTTCACCGTGTTAGCCAGAATGATCTCGATCTCCTGACCTCGTGATCCGCCCATCTCCCAAAGTGCTGGGATTGATTACACACCTGACCACAAGCCTTTTTAATTTACATACGTTATTGGACTATTTTTCTCTTGGCACTTTGTTTTGACCCATCTATGTTGTTATGTGTACCTCTAGCCCATTGCTCCTAACTTCTGCAGGTTACTCCACCATGCTTCCCTTATCTAATCCCACTGATGGGCCAGATTGCTCCCAACTTGTTACTATGGCAAACACTGACAAACTTGCTTTTTCATGTCCCATCATAGACCTGTGTGAGAACATCTCTAGATCTATACCTAAGAGAGAGATTGACGGAACCAGTAATGCCAAGTGATCCCCAAAGTTACTGGTGCCCCAACAGGACAAGAACATTCCCTAACCCCACATCCCACTCAACCGTTTAGCGTTCTAACTTTGCCAATCAGATGAAGACAGGATCTAATTAGTGTTTTGTTTCCATTTTTCTAATTATCAGTAAGCGTAAGCATCTTTGCACGTGCTTGTTAGCCTTTTGGGTTTCCTCTTCTACGAAATAACCATTTTGTGTCCTTTGCCCGTTTTGTTACTATAATTTCTGGTTTTTCCTACTTGGTATACAGGAGCTACTGCTTTTTCTATGTAAGTTTCTTGCTTGTTTTAGACTTTGCAAGCATTATCTCCTACTGTGCCATCAGTCAGCTTTGTCCGTAGTGTCTTTTATGGAGCAGAATTCTTTTTTAATTTTTGAGCAATAAAATTTTTCCTTCTAACATTTGTTTTTAGAGTTTTGTTTCATCCTTCTTGACCCCCAAATTATGATAGCTTCTTCAATTATCTTCCCTTAATTCTATAGTTATGCTTTTTATGGATCTTCTGGAATCCAACTTTAATTTGATGTTAGGTATAAGTCCAGATTGTTTTCTACTTAGAGTAATCTAGAACCATGTACTAAATAGGCTATGTGTTCCCCATTATTTTGTGATGTCAGCCTTAAGTTTTCTTGTGCATGTGTGTGCGTGTGTGTGTGTGTGTCCATGCCAGATCTATTTATGATCTCTCTACTCAGTTCCGTTGATTTATTTCTTTGATATTGCACATACATTATGCCGATCTAATTGCCCTGCACTTCTGACCTACCTTAATATCTGATCATTTAAAACCCCTCTTTGTTCTTTTCTTTAACCAGAGGTAACCTGGCCTTTCACAGATTTTTATTATTCTATAAAATTTCAGAGTAAATATATTGAATGGCTAAAAAAATCCAGATGAACTTTTTATTGGTATTTTATTACATTTAGAGATTAATTTGAAAGATGCACAGGGAGTGATTCCTATCACATCCTCCATTCAACTCGCTTATTTGGTCTATGCAAATGACAGGTGTATTTTGAAGAACAGCAATTGCAGTAGCTGCTCCAGATGTGGTTTTGTTGGACAGAGGAAATCATCTTGCTACTAGCACTCACTGTGCAGCTTTTGTCCTGGCAAATGCCTTTTTACCTCAATTCCTGTTAATCGAGACCACCAGAAGCTTTACAATACACTTTATTGTCTTAACGTTGAGCTATATCAGCTTTTCAGCCCTCTGTCATAGAACCACAAAGACCTTGATTAGTTTCTCCTCTTCCTAGGACATCACACACTCATCCACTATATCAACGGCATCATACTGATTAGACGTATTGAGCACAAAGCAACTCTAGACATTTTGGTAGGACATATGCATGCCAGAGGTTGATAAATAAATCCCATTTGGGTGAAATTTCTGGTGGTCCAGGGCTCTTAGACATGTCAAAATGTATTTTCCAAGGTGAAGTACATGTTTTAGAGCAAAGCCATGTCCATCTTTGTAGATAACTAGTCTCCTTTTGAAAACTAGCTTCTGACTTGCTACTGTCCTAATAGAGACTGAACCCTCGACCTTGGGTCACCAAGTTGCATGTGACCTTAGCTGCCTATCATGAAGTGGTATTTTTTGACTTAGCAAATCAAAATGTTGGCATGCACAGAAACACTCCATTATTACACCCTGTGACAAAGAGCAGATCAAGGGCAAGGTGAAAAATGGGTTTGAGGGCAAAGAAGCCCAAGGTCAATGCAACATGCAAAGAATTTCTCTCTCCTACATCAAAGAGAATATGTTGGGACAGTGAGGAATGGGAGGGATGATGGAATAAAGAATCTCTTTCAAATAGAATTCAAATGAGTTTTACTAGAGAATGCAGATTATTCCCTGAAGAACCCTGTATGTTTGCCTGTTTCTCCAGGTAAAAGAAGAGGAAGCTCAAGTTAAGAAAAACCCGACTTCTGAATGAAGAATAAACTTGGAGAAGGAAAAGCATGTGTCCAAGGAAGTTGTGGCATGAAAAGTGGTTAGGAAGATGGGTGTTCAGACAGAGAAGTGGTCAGGCAGGTGGTTCCTGTGGCTAATGTGGAAGCGGAACATCTTCAGGCACATTTAGGGCTGTGGCTTCTGGTCCTTTAGACTAAAATTAGAGGAACATGAAAAAAGTGAACAGATTGACTCAGTCCAGGGCCATGCAGTCGGTTTCTGATGGAGACACTGCAGCTCTGTGATACCCAGATGTTTGGGTAAGGAAGAAGAGTTACTAACTACTTGGCCCTCCTTAAGATGAAAGAAAGAGTTTTTATTTTAGTAAAAAACTCAGGTTTTGGCAAATCAATCACAGACTCCAGTGACACACTCAAGTACCACTGCAGGACATCTCAGAATCTCAATACCTTCTAAACAATGAGGCTCAAAGCTTAGGGCAAGGCTAACTCTCTTCAAGGGCTTAGGTTGGGAGAGGTAGTGGACTGGCTTATAAAGAGAGAGAGTGCTTCTTTGATCAGCACTCTCCCAGACTAGTCTCCTAAAGAGATATGTGAGCCACGGTCTTTACGTCCCACAGGATATACGTCCCACGTTCTAGTACTGAGAACACAGTGCACTTCTGACCATAAATTTGAGCTCATTGCCCTGGGAAATGCATTTGAATCTTCTCTAGAGCTTATTCAGCCTTCTGTCCCAAAAGCCAGATACTAGTATCCCATGGAATAAAGTTCAGGAACCAGATTCTTCCGTATACGAGAGACCCAGCTTCACTTCGGCTTCTTTAGAAATGGCAGAGCTCTAGAGCAAAGCTGATGCAAGTCCAAGAGCTTCACACTCTGGAGACAGGAGAAAGTTAAAGGCTCCGTGTGTACTGATGTCAGAGGGAGAATATGTAGGTCACAGGGTATGGGAAGAAAGTCAACAACCCCAGATTCAAGTCAATAGTGAGTGTCAGAGGGACCTGTCTGCCAGTCTGAGGGCTAAGCAGAAGCGAAGGGGACAGATATTTGTTTCTTCTTTTCTATTTTATTCCTAAAAACAGAGTTCCTCTCTAAAGCATCTAGGTCCATCAGTCATCCTGGTCTCCTCTATTTCCAAATGATGCAAAGAACTGGAATGGTTATCACGATATTCCATAAATCTCAGGCTTTATAAGGCCTCTATATCTCTATATCCTTGTTCTTCACCAAATATTTACACTAGGTAACTACAGGGTGCCCATCAGCTAGCTATAGACGTTGTAGGGGAAGACGGTAGGGTAAGTGAACTGAACTCTTCTGACACAGAGCTGATAAACACCTGGGAAACATGGTTACAAACCTGGAACATGCAAAAGAGAGAGATTAGTATGGGTTGGAGCAGAGAGAAAACAGTGTCGGGAAAACTATTAAACTTGAGATGGGTCTGTAAACATGAGAAGAAAGGGGGATTTATGACCTTCAGTAGTGACCTTCAAGTCAGGTTTAATGTCCTCCAGTATCCTCCCTCAGAGCCACCCAGTGAGCCCCCAGACACATATTCTGTGATGTCTCAGGATTTGCCCACCCTAACCTTTCTGAGTTCCCAAAGTGGTCTGTATATGGAGGCCACATGTTTCTGTGTGAGGAGGCAGGGATTTTGCCCTCCTCCGCAGAAATAGGTTCATAATTGACTCCCATTTCACGTAGTGGGTTCTGTGATGTGCCACCCAGGCCCCCTGTCAGGGATGGACTTATTCCCCCAGCTACTAGAATTGCTGCCAGCAGATAATCCTGTTGTTAGCCCTCTCAGGAAAGGCTTTGGCCCCTCCATCCAGGGAAATCCTTCCTCTCCAGAGTACTGTGTCCAGTGGCTGTCCACACTAGGGTATAAAGGCAGGGCCCCTAAATCCCAACTCAGGACCACTTTGAAAGATCGTCCTAGACTTAGGCTGTCTATGGGGTGGGCTGAGACTTTTGTGGAGACTGCATCAAAGCCCAGCTTCTCTTTCAACACAGGCTTGTTTCCTTCCCTTCGACAGTTTTCGATACAGAGATCACTCCCTAATAGATTTCCTACATGTTCATTTCCATCTCAGCATCTGCCTTCCTGGAAACCCGGTCTGTGACATCTTGTCTTCACTCAGGGGTCCCCGTATTTACATTAACCCTGAGTCCCAGCTCATTTCCTTCCCTAGAGTAGGTTGAATGATTGAATGAAGCTCTTCTTTGTCTCCTTGGTGTCTAAGGTGCCAGGGGACACCACATTCTCCTGGTACAGAGAAGGCACCGGGAATGTTTGGAAAAAAGCACTAGACCTTCCCAGAGAGTGAACAGATGGCCTCTGTTGTGAGTGGGGGTGATGCTGTTCACCTGGGAACAGCCAAGGCTGTATTTTTAGTGGGCAGGTAAGTATCAATATCAGAAGGACATTTATCTTCATTCATCTCAACCAGCAAATCTCAAAGTATGGTCAATATTCCCAGAGGCATCATGAGAATGTTTCAAGGAGGACCCAGGAACCAACCCTATGGACCACAATTAGCCACTTTATGTGGCAGAGCCTGGGAGATAACTTGCCAGCTCCATGGTGCTGCTATTGTTTTCGATGGTGGTGATGATGCAGGTACTACAGGGTCCTAGAGGGACAGCCATGGGGAATGTATGGAAATTCAGAATTCAGGGCAGTTATATGGAATGTTGCTCAAAATTCTTCAGAACAGCTCTTCAGGTGATTCCTCTGAGTGTAAGATCAAAGCTGTGGGGATCTTAGATATGAGAATGGGCTGTTTACCTGCTCTAGCCTCCTTGAATAGATGGACAGATGTATGGATTGTGGAGGCAATGGGGGCCTTCTCTGACAGTCCCTTTTTCTCTGTCTGTCTCTCACCCTCAGAGCTCCTGGTGCCCAGGTTGACATGGGGGAAATGGTGGAGCTTCACTGTGAGGCCTGAAAAGGATCTCCCAATCCTGAACCACTTCTTTAAATTTTATTTTTATTTTTGGAGACAGAGTCTCACCCTGTTGCCCAGGCTGAAGTGCAGTGGCAAAGTCTTGGCTCACTGCAACCTCCACCTCCCAGGCTCAAGTGATTCTTGTGCCCCAGCCTCCCAAATAGCTGCCACTATGCCTGGCTAATTTTTTGTATTTTAGTAGATGTGGGTTTTGCTGTTGCCCAGGGTGGTCTCGAACTCCTGAACTCAGGCAGTCTGCTTGCCTCAGGCTTCCAAAGTGCTAAAATTACAGGTGTGAGCCCTGGCGCCTGGCCCCTGAACCACTTTTATCACAGGGATGTCCCCTTGGGTTCAGGCCCCTCTGGAAGAGGAACATCCTTCAGCCTCTTGCTGACTACAGAGCATTCTGAAAACTACTCTTGTGAGGCAGATGATGGCTCCAGGACCCAGCACAGTGAGGCAGTGGCACTCTTTGTCACTGATGGGCTATTCACCTGCCATAGGCCATAAGCCACTGAGCTGAAACATACTTTCCAATCTCATGGCTCAAAACTGCTTTCAGATTCCAGAATATGTAACAGTGTTTCTGATGAGCTACCTGGGTGTGGAATATCCAGGAACAGAATTTCTCAGCATGGTGGTTCTGTTTTGTGCTCTCACCACAGAGTTTCCATAAAGATCCCTTAAGCCTGGGAGGTTGAGACCGCAGAGGACTGCTTATACCACTGCACTCCAGCCTGGTTGACCAAAAAGACTGTCTCAAAAAAAAAAAAAGTTTCCCTAGCCATGCTTCCTATGTCAGTCAGATCTCAATAAAAGAGACAGACCTACTAGGCAATATAAATAATAAGAGATTTATTGTAGGGATTTGGCATTATACAATTGTGAGAAATGGTTAAACAGTCGACAGGAGGCTATTTCTTCTGTGGCTGGTGTGGCAGCCTGAAGTCCACAGGACAGGCATTTGGGAGACGTAAGGATAACCTGGAACCTGCAAGAACAAGTGGAAACCCACGAGGATGAGCTGGAACCTGTATTAGTCTCTCAGCATCTCCAGCTGACAGCCTCAATGATGAGAATGTCCTGCTCATCAACGAGGACAATGAGGATGTCCTCATCAATGATGAGGAGGAAGGTGGCACCTTTCATCACTCAGCTAACATGAATGAGGCCAGGAGTCAGAGAAGCGGAAGAAGACCCTGTGGGAGCTTGAGTTACTGCAGACTGCTACCCCACACCAGCACAGAGAGCCAGAAAGTAAGCTATGAGACTGAACGGCGGCAGAGCCTCGGGTGTTGAGGACCCTCCAGGAAAAACAAGAATATGGCTGCTACATCACCTCCACCTTCCAAATCTTGCTCAAAATGTCGCTCGTAACCCACAGTAATTGGGAACAATGCAGGGCAGAGAATTTTAGGAAATGTAGTTCCAATTTAGCTAAATTGCCAGAATAAAAGTCCAGCACGCTTCCTATCCGACCCTACCCCTACTCATACTTCCACTGGGAGAAAGCATGATGTGATGGCAATATCATGAAATATTGTAGTCACATAGACTTGGGTTCAAAGTACAACTCAGCAGATACATGCCTTTGGGAAAATTCACAAATCCTGCAGAGCCCCTCAGCTTCCTCTTTTTATAACATGGGCATATTGATTCCTGTTTTGTTAAATGGGAGATGGACTTAAATGTAAACACATAAACTTCCCTTACTAATTATTTGTTCCTTTTCTTTTCTTTTTTTTTTTTTTTTTTTGAGACGGAGTTTTGTTTTTGTTACCCAGACTGGAGTGCAATGGCACGATCTCGGCTCACTGCAACCTCCGCCTCCTGGGTTCAGGCAATTCTCCTGCCTCAGCCTCCTGAGTAGCTGGGATTATAGGCATGCATCACCATGCCCAGCTAATTTTTTGTATTTTTATTAGTAGAGATGGGGTTTCACCATGTTGACCAGGATGGTCTCGATCTCTTGACCTCGTGATCCACCCGCCTCGGCCTCCCAAAGTGCTGGGATTACAGGCGTGAGCCACCGCACCCAGCCTGTTCTTTTTCTTTTCCACAAATTTTTGGCGCTCCTAGAGGGTAGTAAGGATTGGATAATATCTTTATTGCTCAAATATCCTGGCAACTTCTCAGTACTTCACCATCTTCTAAGGAACAGAAGGAGCATATTCTGTATCTCACAAGTCTCATGCAAGCCATGATCTTCTGTGTGCAGTCCTCAAGCCCACCCAAAGAATTCTGAAAAGTCTGCATCTCAGGCTTCTGTTCCATGTGAACTTCTCAGTGTGGCTGGGCCTTGGCTGCCCATTAGGCCAGACACCCGGTATGTTTCCTCTGGCCTTTGGTGGATGGATTTTTCTTTAGATTGTTGGTTCTCAGTTATGCTGCACATTGGAATCACCTGAGGAGTTTTTTTAAAGTACTGATGTAGGGGTTCTACTTCCAAATTCTCTAGGAGTCTGGAATGAAGCTGGGCCATCAAGATTTTTTACTTTGGCCAGGCACAGTGGCTTATGCCTGTAATCCCAGCACTTTGGAAGGTCGAGGTGAGTGAATCATGAGGTCAGGAGTTCAAGACCAGACTGGTCAAGATGGTGAAACCCTGTCTGTGCTAAAAATACAAAAATTAGCTGGGCGTGGTGGCAGGTGCCTGTAATCCCAGCTACTTGGGAGGCTGAGGCAGGAGAATTGCTTGAACCTGGGAGGCAGAGGTTGTAGTAAACCGAGATTGTGCCACTGCACTCCAGCCTAGGAAACAGAGCAACACTCTGTCAAAAAAAAAAAAAAAAAAAAAAGATTTTTTTGTTTGTTGTTGTTTTATTTTATTTTTGAGACAGAGTTTCCCTCTTGTTGCCCACACTGGAGTGTAGTGGCCTCAGCCTCCTGAGTAGCTGAGATTACAGGCACCTGCCACCACGGCCCGCTATTTTTTTGTATTTTTAGTAGAGACAGGGTTTCACCATGTTGGCCAGGCTGGTCTCAAACTCCTGACCTCAGGTGATCTACTCTCCTCAGCGTCCCAAAGTGCTGAGATTACAGGTATGAGCCACAGAGCCCTGGCCAAAAAAAAGAAAAAGATTTTTACTTCAAGTTAGCCCTCAGGTTATCACAGTATTCAGACAAACTGAAAACCACTGCCTTAGTCTTACACGGTCCCTGCACTGCTGACCCTGTGAAGGAATGTGGCCGCGTTTATTATGATCTTCCTGTCTGCTACTGATATTCCTATTTTCTTTGGATCCCAGAATAAAAATGATGGGTAAATTATGTTCGGCCTTTTATCTCATTGCTAGAGCTGCCGCAACAAAGCACCATGGACAGCCTGGCTGTCTTGAACAATATGAATTTATTTTCTCACTGTTCTGGAGACTGAAAGTTCAAGATCAAGATGTTGGCAGTGTTGGTTTTGTGAAAACTGTCAATATCAAATGAAGTCACTCAGGTCACCCAAATAAAGAGTCCAGGGTTAGAAGGAAGGGCCTTCTTGCACATGTCTATGACAAGAACTAGCACAAAGGCTTTCTGGAGGGCGCTCATGCACACAGACCTGTCACAGAGCTTTTGGGGAGGACTTTCTAAACTGCAGCTTGCTCCATGAGTCACAAGGACAGCCAGTGAGATGCACAGGAACACTTGCCTGACACACTGTCTCCACTGGTGACCTGGCGTCAGCTCCTGTGATGTACATCTGCTCTTCCTTATATACTCACGGTTTACTACGGCACATGCAATCCTCATTGCAATGCTTCCGCTTATTCCGATTAAACCCAGTACTTTTAGAGACCTCTCTCTATTTGTTATTTAGGTTGACAGTTTCTTCGGAGGCCTCTCTTTTTGGCTTGTTGATGGTCATCTTCTCCCCGTGTCTTTGCACGGTCTTCTGAGGGTCTGTGTCTTAATCTTCTCTTTTTTTTTTTTTTGAGACGGAGTTTCGCTCTTGTTACCCAGGCTGGGGTGCAATGGCATGATCTCGGGGTTCAAGCAATTCTCCTGCCTCAGCCTCCCGAGTAGCTGGGACTACAGGCATGCGCCACCATGCCCAGCTAATTTTTGTATTTTTAGTAGAGATGGGGTTTCACCTTGTTGACCAGGATGGTCTCGATCTCTTGACCTCATGATCCACCTGCCTCGGCCTCCCAAAGTGCTGGGATTACAGGCATGAGCCACCGTGCCTGGCAATCACCTCTTTTTATCAAGATGCCAGTCATATTGGATTAGGGTCCACTTTAATGACCTCATTTTAACTTGATCACCACTTTAGAAACCTTACCCCAAATACAGTTGCATTCTGAGAAACCAGGGGATTAGGACTTCAACATGTGATTTTTGGGAGCATAAAACCCAGCGGGCTTTTTCTTAAAAGGCCTCTTCCTTTTTTTTTTTAAAGATGGGGTTTCACCATGTTGGCCAGGCTGGTCTTGAACTCCCAAACTCAGGTGATCCACCCCTTGGCCTCCAAAGGGCTTGGATTACAGGCTTGAGCCACCACACCTGCCCCAGGCCTCTTCTATTATGTCTTCTTTGGCCAATTTAAAGCTTACTCATGGCCACGTAACGTCTGACTGCAGCAGTCTAATATGGCCCCACGTTCTCCAGTGCAGCAATTCACTTAGTCTGCATCCTCAGCTTTCTGGTGACTTCTTCCTGGTTCCCACAGTCGGGGCTCAATCTCACTCTGAGCCCACATTTGCTCTCTCCTCCTTGGGCTTCTTTGTGCCTTTGCATTAAGTGTTTCTCAGGACTTCATTCTTCCCTCTAACTTTTCTACTCCCACAAATCACATCACTATCAAAGCTTTAACTATGGCTTCCAAGAAAATAATTCAAAAATTGGTATCTCCTCTTCTGGGCTCCAGGCTTTTTTTTTTTTTTTTTGAGACGGAGTCTCGCTCTTGTTACCCAGGCTGGAGTGCAATGGCACAATCTCGGCTCACCACAACCTCCGCCTCCTGGAATCAGGCAATTCTCCTGCCTCAGCCTCCTGAGTAGCTGGGACTACAGGCATGCGCCACCATGCCTAGCTAATTTCTGTATTTTTAGTAGAGACGGGGTTTCCCTATGTTGACCAGGATGGTCTTGATCTCTTGACCTCGTGATCCACCTGCCTCGGCCTCCCAAAGTGCTGGGATTACAGGCTTGAGCGACCACACCCGGCCAAGGCTGGTTTTTTAAAAAACAGCTTTATCAAGGTACATTAACAAAAATTGTATATATTTAAGGTGTGCAACTTGGTGTTTTAATATACATGTACATTGTGAAAATCACCATAAAACAGTAATCAAATTAAACTAATTAACATAGTTATCATTTGTTTTCTTCTATTTTTTGTGGTTAGAACACTTAAGAGCCACCCTTTTATCAAATTTCAAGTGTGCAATACAGTTAATTGTTAACTAGTCACCAAGCATGCTGTCCATTAGATCTCCATCCTGAGCTTCAGGTTTAAAAACTTTTCAGCTACTAGAGATTTCTGTTCCATGGTTACTTCAACTCGATCCCATCTAAAATCAAAAACCTCTTCCTCCACAGAACTAGTTCCCTTCCTCATGTCCTATTTCTGTCATAAATTTCAACATTCTCTCACTTCCCCTTCTTCGCTGCCCGTCAGTGAGAACAGCCTCTAACATTACCTCCTTACTGTAGGGTCTCATAGTTGCCCTTTGTCACACATTTCCCCACTTTCCTTTACGATTGTCACTCCTAGGAAAGTGTTCTCACCAGCAGGGAGGCTGAAGATCTCTCTTAGGAGATCGGAGTTGAATCTGACTGTGGTCTCTGACACCTCAGAGCTCCCCTAAATAGACCTGCCCTCTTCCTGTGCAAAAAGAGATAAAAAGGCGGCCGGGCTCGGTGGCTCAAGCCTGTAATCCCAGCACTTTGGGAGGCCGAGGCGGATGGATCACGAGGTCAAGAGATCGAGACCATCCTGGTCAACGAGGTGAAACCCCGTCTCTACTAAAAATACAAAAATTAGCTGGGCATGGTGGTACGTGCCTGTAATCCCAGCTACTCGGGAGGCTGAGGCAGGAGAATTGCTTGAACCCAGGAGGCAGAGGTTGCGGTGAGCCAAGATCCTGCCACTGTACTCCAGCCTGGGTAACAACAGCAAAACTCCATCTCAAAAAAAAAAAAGAGAGAGAGAAAGAAAGGCCTTGCTAAACAGATCTTCGCTCCTTCTAATTCTGCAAGCAAACTGCAGCTGAATAGACACTCAAGGGGAAAACAATATTTTCAGTGCTGGTGGGACAGTGCTAAACTTCCACTGGAATGTTCTGAACTGACTTATCAACCATAAATCCCTTGCGGCAGTTGTTATTAACCCTCTATTATATAGTATGCTTGACATAAAGCATAGTAGAAGAAACAGTCATCAGACGAGTCCTTTACTCTGAGGAAATTGCAGAAATCTGGTGTGAGACACGTGTGTGCTCACTTCAGCAGCACATATACTAAAATTGGAACGAGACACATATCTAGAGCCTCTTTGAAAAATACACTTACTCTAGCCTCCCCAAAAAGGTACACTTTAAATAGAAATCATTATAGATGGCAAGTTTTACTGAAGTTTGCTATAGATTGAATGTTTGTGTTTCCCCTGAATTATTTACATGTTGAAATTCTATTCCCCAAAGTGACAACATCAGGGAATAGGGCCTTTGGAAGGTGTTTAGGTCATGAGGGTGGGGCCCTCATGAATGGGGCTAGTAACTTTATAAAAGAGATCCCAGACAGTTCTGGGGAAGGACACAGCAAGAAAATGGTTGTCTATGAACCAGAAAGCAGACCCTCACCAGACACGGAATCTGCTAGCACCTTGATCTTGGACTTCACAGTGTCGGGAACTGTGAGATATCAATGTTTGTTGTACATAGGCCATCCACTATCTGGGAGTCTGTTATGGCAGCCTGAACTGACTAAGATGAGGTTCCACAAAATTTCTAAGAATAGCTCTCGTAGGACTTTCTACATGCCCACAGTGAGCTGAGCAACTTTACAAGCATTAGCATATTAATATTTAATCCTCAAAACTACCTCCTAAGGATGATAATCTTCTCTCTCTTTTATAAAGTCAGAAGCAGGCAACCTGTTCAGCGTCTCTCAACCCAAGATGATGGGGCTCACTGATAACCACTGCTCTCTCCAGCCTTCCCCAAAGGTACATTTTAAATTGGGCAGCTTAAGTAAAAGTTCAGTCTATGGCAGATAGCAAGAGGATATCACCACTTTGGATGGGCAGGAGAAAAGCCTCGGGCATATGAGACATCACTGTGTGTTTAGAGAAAGACACTAGAATGGCTTGAAAGAGACACAGAACATGGGACCTTGTAAAGAGCATTGAATGCTTCAGGAAGGAGTGATTTTGTTAGTGCCAGGAAGCCACTGCGATTGTGTGATCTTGTTTTCTGACGATCCTGTTGGTGGGTGTATGAAGGAGTATCTGAAGAGTAAACAGACTGATGAAAGTGATGGGAGGTTGGGAACATGGGGGAGAGACTGCCCGCACTCCATACTTTTCCCATGCCTCGGCCGGCACTGCACAGTCCACAAGCCCCAGTCACAATCTTCACACACCAACCCACGTTAACCCATGTTTCATCTGTGGGAGCAAGGCACTGGCACAACACACGCTTGGAAAATTCCCTGACTTGCTGGGCAGTCAGGCATCGGACTCAATCATCAGTACAGTTTTAGGACAGGGCAGCAAACAGCGGGCACCACAGTCCCCTTTCCATAACCAGGAAGAGTCAGAAGTCCCAGAGAGTTTATTTTTACATCCTGCATTTAATCAATGCAATGGACCTATCAGGTATATGATAAATCTTTGGAAGAACTTTCCCCTCCAACAAGTTCATGCACATCCATCATGAGAGAAGGGGAGACACCAGGTGTATTTTCTGTAACGTCAGCACCCAACAAGACCATTTTCCTACCTCACTTTTTTTTTACACAGATGTCACTGCAGAGCTTTGTTCTGCTTCAGGAGGATGATTCAGAGAGCATTATGGTTTCTCAAGTCAGACAAGGATCAAATCAACCAGAAATTCTGAAAACAGCAGCCAGGCTGCCATTGCCCATTCAACGCTTTCTGTGTGCAACTGATTGTTCACTTGTTATTCAGAAGCAGACTGCCAGTCTCACCCGTAGCTGGGCTTTGGCAGCCAGGACCCAAGGGTCTTCTATGGTGAAACTGTCCTCCCCCAGCACCTGTCACTGTGGAGGGCCCATATGACCATGAGATCTAGCAACTCACAGCTACTCCACTGAAGTCACCATGCAAGGAACAATTGCGTTTTGACAGGGAAGGAACAAGGGGGATTCTAGACTTGCTAGCGGGTCCAAAAGGAAGAAGTTTTCTGAAGCTGGAGGGAAGCTTAGAGGCTAACTTCATCAAGGATCACCACCTTTGTGGGTAGAAAAACAACACTAACCCCAAAGCATCATGATAGAGTGTAAGTCCTACCGATACGGTGAGGAGGGGGACAAGAAAGATGTATTGGGGACTTCAGAGTCCGTGCAACCTCCCCAAGATGGACCCTTTGAATTGCCAGGTGGATCTGAGGTTGCTATTATCACCGTGGCTACCAGGCTGCAATGCTGCCATCAAGGACCCTTCCCTCTCTAGATGAAGAAACTGAAGGCCAGAGAGATGAGTTGACTTTCCCAAGTTCACACTGTTTTGTGGGAACAGAGCCAGTGCCCGCTCTTGTAACATCACCTACTGCTTTCCAGCATTTAGGATACTTTCTAACCAATCATCTGGATTGTAAGCTCCACACAGGCACTGTCACATCTGCCTCCACCACACTATTCCCAGCGCCTGACAGAGGTCCCAGAATACAGCAGAATGTCCGGTAGATATTTGTTGACTGACCCTCATAGGCACTTCATGGGAAAAGAATAGTAACCAGCATTAACGACAACTTGACTTATGCCTGGAAGTGTTCAAGGCACTTTATTTGTATTAATTTATTTAACCCTCAGAATATCCTGAGACTGTTTTTATCATCTTTGCCATCTTATAGATGAAGACGGTGCAGATCAGGGAACTGAAGTCAGTCGCCCAGGTTCACACAGGAAGGAGCAGACCTGGGATTCTAGCCCAGGCAGAATATTCCAGGTCACACTCTCTTAATCACCACAAAATACTGCCTCCTCACTCACCTCTTCCAACTCACTGGTTGGTCTATTGGGAAGAAACATGAGCTGCAACGTTTGTCTCCAGCCCTAGAAGAGTGTTAACGCACTCAGCACTCAATAAATTTTCAGAGGATACATGACGGGGCAACAGACAAGACCCACGTCTGCTGCTCTTCCAGCACCTGGCAGGCCTGCCAGTAGTACCACATGGGTGGCTGTCGTCCCAGCTCTGAGTAAGGTAGCCTAGACCCCTCTGACTGAGAGGAAAGGGTAATTTGGTTCTTCCTGATTGAGGCTGAGCCTGCCTTCTTTAGCCCAGTCTTTCAAAGCAAGCCCAGCCTGTTAGTAAGGAGTGCCCTCTGCTGACACAGACACATTCCTGCTGTCTCGGTCCCTGGTGTAAATGGATAGAGACCATCAGTCTTGCAGTGTGAGCTGTGAGAAGAATTCAACCAGTCCCAGCCTGAGTCCTCTGGCTAGGAGGGCTTCACCTCCGATTGCTGCATCCGGATCAATTTTAAGTTCAAACCAGATGGAGATGTGTGGTCACTGAGTGATGAGCACCCTTTAGCCCCATGTCCAGTTGCCCATCTACTCTCCAGCTGAGATTCCCTGTCTCCCTCTTCCTGTTCCTCCCCACTCTAAGATCCATGTTGAAAGGTCCCATAAATATTTTGTTCCATCATTATCCATGCAGAGCTGTTGTCTTCTTGACTACTGAGTTTCTGAGATCCTCCTTCCCAACCCCTTTCCTTCCCGGCTTCTATTCCAGTCTCACTTACTGTATCAGTGAACATCTTTTGTTTTCCTTGCTCTCAAGGTGTCCACTCGGCCCGAGATGGCTCCCAGTTCTCACCCACCCCAGTGGAGCTGCAGCCAGGGTGCAGTGATGATAGTGGTTGCTTCAGAGCTAAACTTCCAGAACTGGACCCAAGGAGGGAGAAAGATGTGAGAAAGGACCAAGTGGGTGAGGACTGAAGGGGTCTGGCCCTACTGAGGTCTGCAGGACAAGAATAAGCAAAAGTTATATTGATGTCATTCATCACGTTTGATTTCTTTTTAATAATGTTTAAAATGCTATAAAAAGTAATCAATGATGAAAGGAGAGAAGTATTGAAAAATATAGCGGCTGGGCATAGTGGCTCACATCTGTAATCCCAGCAGTTTGGGAGACCGAGGCGGGTGGATTACCTGTGGTCAGGAGTTCAAGACCAGCTTGGCCAACATGGTAAAACCCCGTCTCTACTGAATACAAAAAATTAACCGGGCGTGGTGGTGCATGCCTGTAAATCCCAGTGTAATCTCAGCTACTTGGGAAGCTGAGGCATGAGATCACGTGAACCCGGGAGGCGGAGGTTGCAGTGAGCCAAGATGGCACCATTGCACTCCAGCCTGGGCAACAAGAGTGAAACTCTGTCTCAAAAAAAGGAAAAAGAAAAATGTGGACAAGCGTCTCCCCAACAGCTCTAGTCCAGATACAGCATGCCTAGTCCATGGCCTGTAGACAGGAGACCATGTTTCCACATCTAGACTGGTCCAGCCCCAATCATCCATGTTAGAGGACAGAGGGAAGGAAAAGGGAATAGCTCCATGGTGCAGAAGCCGAAAAAGAGGTCAGTGGAAGGAAACCTGATGTGTTCTCTAAATCTCTCTACTGTTTCACCCCATTCTTCTCCATCCCCAACCAGGGTGGAGTAGAGAGAGACCCAGATGCCTGTTCGCTCTGCTCCCTCTGCCCATCATGATACCACCTGCCTAACTTCCACTCTAATGGAAGTCAGTGGGACAGACCAGAGGCTAGATCCTGGACCACTCTTCTCTGAGACCTTTCAAGACCCCAAACTCATGCTTTTCATACCTCATTTCCAAAGAGAAAACAGATGAAGTTTGTATGAGGAGCTGTCTCTCCTCTTTTAACCTCCCTTTCCTATCTGATCCCTAATACTGATCACAAATGCTAGTTGTGCTTATCACCATTCTTAGTGTTTTGATATTATTTCTCCATCACTAGACTATGGGCAAATAGAGGACAGAAGCTTCCTCTTGTTCTCTCCTACATCACCTGTAACTAGTACAAGATCTGCCTCGTTGTAGCTATTCAATCATTGTTGATGGAGAGATTAAATGTTTGCTCAAAAATGAGTTAACCCTGGGTGGGCTTGGTGGCTCATGCCTGTAATCCCAGCACTTTGGAAGGCCAAGGTGGGAGGATCACAAGGTCAGAAGTTCCAGGTCAGCCTGGCCAATATGGTGAAACCTCTTCTCTACTAAAAAATAAATAAATAAATAAATAAAAATAAATTAGTTAACCCTTTGGCTGGGCTCCATGCTGTTCTGGGGGCCCATTCAAGCACACATTCAAAATCACCTGAAGCTGAAGGTCACAACCCTGATAGATGATCTGCTTAGGGTTGCCCACTCAGCTTTGCCAAAGAGCAGTTACAGGTGTCTCCTATGAATGGACCTGCTCAGTTTTCATCCAGCCACAGGAGCTAAGCTTGTGCGTCACCTGCTTAGGACGAGTGACATTCCTGGTCCCCCGTGGAGACTGTGGAAGGGGGCTTGTGGCAGCCCTGAAGATGCACTACTCAGCTCTCCCTGCAAGGAAGACCCTGCTCCAGGAGTACACTTAGCCATCAGCCTCCAGCTGCACTAGGATCTGCTGCAACGTTTGAACCAAAGCTAAAGTCTCCCCAGGCGGTGTCAGCGACTGAGCACAGCGGGACAGCAGCAGTACTTTCTCCTCCACACGGCCGTTCTCCGAACATAGACTCCACTACTGGCAACCTGCCCTGGAGCTTCCCACTGGGCTGGAGAGACTTCCTCAGAGCTGCACCAGGGTCAGAGTTTCTTCCCTCCCCTCTCATTTTACAGGCATCAGCTGCATCTCTATCTGAAGACTTTCCCTGACTCCTTTTGTTCCCTCTCTCCCACCTTTCAAAATCTCTTGACCTTACAATTTCATCTTCAGTATCTGCTTCCCAGAGGACCTGAACTGACACGAGCCCTCTTTCCATTGTGGCTTTAACGCTGTTGCACTCACACCATTACTGACATGGTTTGTGTGCTGATGTGAGCCACATAGAACCATCTTCTACTTAAGGATAATGGCAGAGAGAAATCACCCTGTCAGCTGAGGTGATATTCATGTTGCTTCCCAATAGACCATCCAGTGAGTTGGAATACGGTTTTTAAAAAAGTGAAATAGCCGGGCGCGGTGGCTCAAGCCTGTAATCCCAGCACTTTGGGAGGCCGAGGCGGGTGGATCACGAGGTCAACGGATCGAGACCATCCTGGTCAGCATGGTGAAACCCCGTCTCTACTGAAAATTACAAAAAAAAAAAAATAGCTGGGCACGGTGGCGCGTGCCTGTAATCCCAGCTACTCGGAAGGCTGAGGCAGGAGAATTGCCTGAACCCAGGAGGCGGAGGTTGCGGTGAGCCGAGATCGCGCCATTGCACTCCAGCCTGGGTAACAAGAGCGAAACTCCGTCGCAAAAAAAAAAAAAAGTGAAATAGAACCGAGTCTGCCA